>JAVQKG010271837.1:0-12195 GCA_036025885.1 Hypseleotris bucephala
CTTATAATAAGCAGCAGATGGCATCATAAAGCAAGATTTTTTCAGAAACAATTGCTTTGGCAATATATTATATGGGGTCTAAACCATTTTTCTCAACTAGATGAAAAATATATTAGGTACTGGAACTTTAAGTAGCTTTTTTTTTCCTTACACAGAACACTGCACATCCAATCTAATGGTCATCATATCGTAATACCTAATATATATTATTTTATATTATATTTTTTTCTTTTTAATTCAAATGAACACTGGCATTGTTGCAGTAAAATTGAAAAGTGAATGCACTCACTTTATCACAATTCAACAATATTCCCAAATTAGTAGATTGCCAAAACTTCATATCACGATACAATCTATTATCACCATATAGCACACTCCTACTAGTGTATAAAACATAAGATAAAAAAGTCAATGGTATAAAATCAGATAAATTCTGTTAAAATAATGCATTACTGCTTTGACACCATGGACTTAACCTGACTAAAAATATTCGAAAAGAGCAGGTATCTTGGATCAATAATTCTCAAGTGATGGATCAGCAAGGTTAAATGTGCTTTAGCTCAGCACTTCTTTGAATCAATGATCGGACTGGCCTACAGATCTGCATGTCCTCCCTGTGTTGCCATGGGTTATTTGCAGCTTCTTCACATTGTCCTGAATAATGTTAGTATAACCCAAGAGTGAACAGTTTTTCTGCACACGTCTCTGTGTCCTCAATTATTTGGCCACCGTACCCCGCCTAAGGACCATAGTTGTTGGGTTAGGCTACATATACAAACACAAATGTAAAAAAGAATAAATAATTATACATATATTGGCCCCACATTTGGGTTAAAGGTGTAGTCTTTTTTATAAAATAAGAAAAAGTTAAAAATAAAAAACTGACTATCTGACCATTATCTTATCTTTATCTTTGTAGGTGGTCTGTAGTCTGTAGAGGCCAGGGAGGAAGTAAAACTTGACTACTATTGGTCAAAGTGGTGACCCATAAAGTCTGATCTGATGTAGAGGCCAGGAAAAGGACTAAAATAAAATATGACAGACTTCCTATTTTACATTTTTTAACAGGATCAGATAAAGCTTTATTTTACTTTTTAGGCAACTTATGGACTACACCCTTAAGCTAAGTGGTTTATATGCCGCCATATCTATAGCTCTCACCACTCTTGGATCTGGGCTCTTCTCAATCAGAGGAATCAGGCTCTTGGTGAGAATGAAAACCCCTGAAGGAGGCGACAAAAAGGCACAGAGGAAGCACTTAATTAACGTTTCTACTTCCATCTATAATTCTCAACAATAACACATTCACACTTTAAGATTGAGACTTACCCAAGACATTGGTGGCAAAGCTTTTCTCTAGCCCCTCTGCATTCACCTCTCTTTCACTCATGATGGCACCGGCATTATTGATCTATACATTTAAATAAACAGAAAATACATTTAAAAAATCTTTCAACTTGAGCAAAAGTTGGGCTTTCTTACAAGAAAGAAAAATGTAGTATAAAATAAAGTTGTGGTCTGACTTGAAGTTTACCTTTTGTCTGAGCAAAGTAGAATGCTAAATATGATCAAATACATCATACATAAATAAATAAAATTACATTTAAAAAAGTTCAAATTTATGGCTTATTCAGAAAAAAAGTTTTGCAAAGGTTGTACAGGTGCTAAACAACCAAAAAACATACCATAAATGGAGTAAAAATTATGTTATAAAACATATACATTTTACTTACATATATTGGTATCAGGATATTTAAAATGTATACAAGTAAAGGCTATATTCTGTATGAAAATAAGCATATGCCTAATAAAACATGCAAAAAGTGAGAAGAAAAAGCTGTAAGGTAAAACATTGTACTTTCTGTTCTTAATAAGGGAATAAGGGAACAGAGAATGAGTTGAATTAATTCACCAGGACGTTGAGAGTTTTATATTTCCTCTTGAAGCCCTCAGCGAACTCCCAGACCTTCTTAGTCTCTGACAGATCCAAGATGTGGACATAGACCTCCTGCCGACACAGTCATGAACCACTTAGATGAATAAATTATAAACGTGTGTAAAGTCAATGTGTTATTGTTTCAAAAGAGAGGAATTAGCCTGAACTTTGTTTCCTGTTTCCTTCACTATTACAGCTCTGGCCTCTTCAGCTTTGTCCTTGTTCCGACAAACCATGTGGACCGTCCCGCCTAGAACAGGAAGTAATTTGTAAACCTTATTATTACAGCATATTACAACATATTATTATTTAACCTGCTAATTCCTTTAATTATATTGGCGAAACCTGGCTAAAACCTGAAGCACCCCATTACCCAACCAAAATGATGCTAGTTACCTCAATAGCGCCACCTATGGACTGAAAGAAGAATGTTGTTTTACAAAACTTGGCAAAAGTATCCTTCACAAACATCCAGACAAATCAAAGATGTCGAATAGACCCTTCCCATATTTCTCATGGTTTGGGGGTGGTGCCTTTTAATTGGTCGTTAACAATATAAAAACCCATAAAAATCACTGATTAAGGTGGCTGATGGTGCCATAGCATTCAACGCATGGGAAATACCTAAACCAAGTGTTAGTCGTTTCAATACAATAATTTCTGTATTTTATATGCAGGCGGGTCATGAGCTAGCATAAATAACATATATATTTCTGACCTTTCTTGGCGATGGCTGTAGCAGTGGCTCTCCCGATGCCACTGTTGGCTCCTGTGATCATGAACACTCGCCCGGCCACAGACGCCTCCAGGTCCTTCTCCACAAAATGCTTAGAGGCAGAGAGATGGGGACTTCTGCAACAATCAACAAATTTAATGTATTGTATTGTATTACTGCCTTGATTTTCAGCCAGTATGCCGGGGAATACCAGTGTGCCTTCAGTGATTGTCAGATGTGCCTTGAGAAATGATCAAATTCCACTTTATTGTTTCCCAAAATACTATTGAAAGTTATGTTTCAATGTCTGGAATTTGGAGATAGCCAGGTTACATGAATACTGTTCCATTTCCCTTTAAGTTAATGATGTCTGTATTGTCATTGTAATGCAACAGAGTGCTCTTTGGTATTATTTTAGGTGGATAGAGCGTCATGAGATTTCTCTTGATTAAATAGCGTCTCTTGGCTTAAAAAAACGGTGAAAACACTGTATTACTGGATATTTATTTGAGGGCTGCATAAGGTCGGCCGATCCAAGCACTAACCACTAGTTCCTGAGATAGGCCCCAGTCAAACACATTTGCATAAGATATCTAAAAATATATCTTGAATCATCAAATATGAAATCATGTTGTTAAATGAAATCAAATTATAGCACCATGCGACATGCTAATGTGACTAAGGCCATCTTACTGTCCAAATACAACAGAGTGAACAACAGTGTGCCTGCTATTGTCTCTAATGGGAAGAAATGGGAGCTAAGAAGGGGTTATTTCAGACCTCAACACGACTGGTTTGTGTGTGTGCCACTTCAAACTGCCCCATTGTCCTGGTGCTATTGTTGTGAACAGCAGAGGGGAGGGGCATTTCGGGCAACTGGAGGGGTACAGTGAGATTAAATGGTGCCTCTTGTTTGTTGGTGTCATGCAGAGAGCCATTAGCGCCGGGTCAGAGTAGGCTGAACTCTGAGAGGAAAGATAAAACACTGAACAAAGGCGAAGCTGGCAACAATCACCAAATCAGCATCACACCAGCTCCAGAGAGGGGCCACTTAGGGCAACAGGGCATCAGATAGGAAATGAACAGAAAACACCAGATTTAAATCCAGTGTGACCATTCAACTATAATTATCTGCTTATTCCAGTTACCTGTACTGAGCCTGTACCAGACACTATAGACCTATGGTGGAGTATGTGCAAGGACCAGTTAGTCGCAGGGCTGACACAGAGAGACACACAACTTTTGACTGTCACCTTTATCCACTATGGGTAATTACATTCACTAATTCACTAAACACATGCATGTCTTGCAGTGGGCCATTAATGAGTGTGGGAGGAGGACCCACAGGAACACAGGGAGTACATGCCAAATCTGACTCAAATCTCAGCCAGCAGAAAGATTAAACCACAAACTTCTTGCTAAGAGGCAAATGAGATATGACATCAACCACTGTGCACCACGCCCCTCTGAATTATTTAGGAGTGGATGGAAATTAAAAATGAAGTCATTTAGTCACTGCAATTTTACATGGTTTTTTTACATTGTTTTAATGGTAATTCAAAACCACATTTTGGTTCTACAGTCAACTTTGCATAAAATGCTTCTGTTAATCAGAAATAGTTTATTCTCATGTATGAACTAAACCACAAATATGCACACATTCATAACACAAGTTGAGCAAAAAATGAGTTTACAGTATACAGTAGGCTAGAGTAAAAATAACAAATTCAAATCATTAACCCAAATAACAACAATAGCCTAATACAATAGGTAAAATCACAACTCTGAACTTGGCCTTGATTGATTTCAATGGTCTTGATAAACCAAATAAAAAATATTTAGACCAATCCTGTGCCTGTTATGCACTAAAGTAAAACCACCATTGCACACACATTGCTTAACCATTGCCTAACTGTATTATTATCTAGCCTACATTTTGTGAATGTTTATGAGTATCCTCTTACTTGGTGAACTCAGTGAGCCCTTTGGCGAACCAGGCGAAGTTGCGGTACAGGGACATGGTGCTGATGATAGTCGCGATGTGGTCCTTCTCTGTTCAGTCTGTTGCCCTCAGTGTCCCGCTGTGCCTCTCCTTAGTTTTGTATCCACCACCGGTACCACGTGCACGAGGATGCTCACCCCTAACGCCAGAGGCCACGTGGGGATACTGGCCAGGGCCCCCCAGTGGCCAAAAACCTCCACCATATCAGAATATAGTTTAATATGTGGGCTCTATGTTAGTTACTCGACTCTGTAGTTGTTCAAAATGGACTTCAAATAAAACATTTTTAACTACACAGTACAGCTTGAGAAACTATTTAGGACTTTATGGTTCATTGTTGTTAACATAACCTAATTAAAACGGCCAATGGGCATCACAAGCGAGTATAGCCTACTTCTGTGCCGGGACAAAGCCTAGATAAAGTCAATCAATGTACATTTTCGGTAGCATATCAGCTAGCTATAGTTTGCAGGTACAATGAGACATTTTGAAACCCAAAGTAAAAGTAAGCATGAAACATTGAACTTTCTTGAGCAGTCTTCCGCGCTTGCGTTGCGCGCAGCCTTGTCTTCCCTTTGAACCAATGGGCGAGGAGCGCAGCAGGGCGCGGCAGTGAGCGGACAACAGAAGGTGTAGAGCGCACGGATTTATGGGAAGAACATCAACAATGTCGTAGCATCTTCTACACGTGTAGGGATTCTCCTGACTACAAAAAGTTGGATTTCTTGGTTAAACTAATAGGATTTTTCCCGGACTACTGTGGCAAGATGGTAAGTAGCCTAGCCATATGCTGGGAGCTTGTTTCTATGGCATTTGAACTAGTAGATTATTGGCAGCATGCGTACTAAAGTAGGAGTGGGGTCTATATATACAGTATATAGCCTACTACATTATACAAAGTTACACGTTTGTTTCTCATTGTTTTAATGTGTTCTTCAAAATATCTTCCACTGACTTCTTTGTTTAAAGGTCAGGTTTGGAGTTGATAAGACAAAGATATGAGTAAAGATCAAGATACTTCCATAAATTAATGAAACTCAAATGATATTCAGCAACATTAGCTACACAATAACATTTCCTGTTATAGTGCATATATTATATCTTCATTGTGAACCTTAGACTATGTCGTTTAGCATGGCAAATCAATGCAAATATCCAAGTCAGACCTTTATTTTCAAAGACACTTTTGCTATAATAGGCCAATACCTAGATAGCATGACAATAGATTGACAACATAATTTCTAAGCACAGTAAACAGCATCGTCACTATTGCAATTCAGTTTCTATCCAAGCCTATTTAACACCTAAAACCAGTCTTTAGAGGCATAGTATAATAGCACAACAAAAATGTAGAAACAACTGAATATAAAGCTTTGTAATGTAGACTCTTTTGTCCATATTTGTCTTACATGGTTCAGACAATGCTCCCTGCAGCTACACCTAAGGGCAAAGTGCTCATTAATTGGTCTTGCACAAGAGCGATTGTAAAGGTTGTATTGTCAGTGGGATATTGCACTCATTCATAGCTTGAGTTGTGAAAGATGTCTGGTGCCGGTTTTGTTTGCTGCATCATTAACTAAGGATCAAGGTGTGTGTGTTCGGACAGGTATATGGTCTGGTGAAGCAAGTATCTGTTTGTCAATGGCAGCTTATGTAATTACTTTAACTTAAATGAAAAATAACTGGCCACTATAGGTAGACTATATGCTTAGTAAAGTGGTTCTGGTGCTATAGCCTACAGCTTCAGAGATGGACTTTTGATGATGTGTGTTGTAACAAGTGATTATTTGAGTTACTGTTGAATTTCAACAATCTCAAACAGTTTTCCAGTTTCCATCACTTAACTTCCACTCACAAAAATGTCTTATTTTGGACTATCCCCTTTAAACCTTAAACCTAGTTATTTTATGCTTTTTAACTCTATGAGGCACTTTGAGTTGCTTAGTGCATGGAAAGTGCTGTATAACTAAAATTTCCTTCCTTTGTACTGTCTTGCCTTGTGAGTAAAAATTCCCAAAATCTAGCAGTTTCTGAAATATCACTTCATGCCGCATTCATAGTCACTTAAATAACTGTCTTCTCAATTCATATCCTCAGTTCGAGTTTCATTTAATTTTTTTCAGGACTAAATGCATTAAATAGAGCTACCATGTGGTTTCCTAATGAGATATTTGTGTTAAAATCATATCAACATATACCTAATAAAGTGGCCAGCAAGTTTATACAGTTTAACATAGTTTCCCTCTTCTTTTGCCCTTCACAGATGCGCTTTTTGTTGCTGTTTAGTCGCCAGGGGAAGCTGCGTCTTCAGAAATGGTTCACTCCGCTCACAGACCGAGAGAAGAAGAAGATCATCCGAGACATGATGATGATGGTTTTGGGCCGGCCTCCAAGAACCTGCAACTTCCTTCAGTGGACAGACCTCAAGATCGTTTACAAGAGGTGGGCAAAAGTTTACAGCAGCTATTAATGAAAGTTTAATTACTGACCTAAATGTGCATTGTCAAAACTAGGCTGACTATACTACCATCATGCAGATTTTTCGTTGATGTAATCCATATAAACTGATTTTGGTTTAAGCTGCTTATACTTGTCATTTATATGAGGACTGGCCACTTTATTAGGTATTGTACCACCATATCACCCATCCCTAGGACAAGTGTGCACCTGCTTATTACTGTGGTGCAAATTCCCTTATCATCCAATCACATGGCAGCAACTGCAACCAGACATCAGACAATTATAACATATAGCGAAGGGTTATATAAAACATACAGTAACCACAATGAAATATAATCCAGTTACCACAATGAAACTTTACACACCCTCACATTTTACCCAGCATTTGCTTTTGCAGTCATGTGTTTCCTACTATTTCTTTATATCATATCTCACCTCACATTCTTCTGTTAAATGCAGGTATGCCAGTCTGTATTTCTGCACTGGTTTGGAGGACCAGGACAATGAGCTTCTGACCCTGGAGGTTCTACACAGATATGTAGAGTTGCTGGATAAATACTTTGGAAATGTAAATAGTCACTGCTTTTTATATCGCATTTAGATTTGACTTGATATTAATAATGTAATAGTTCTTTCAGTTTTATTGTCTTGTGGGTTTTGCTGTTCAGTGCTTTGTACAGTAATTGTTAATTACTGTTATGCTGTAAAGTTATTGAATTGAGTTTAAATACCCTTTCTTGTCACATTTTGTAATCAGTCACTCCCCCTGGTGTTCAATACTTTATTTGCCTGTATTTTGGACTTTTTTTCAAATTAGAAGGATCAACTGGTTATGCCAATGTGAACCAATTAGAATACATTTCCTTCCCCAAAAATATATCACAAACCTAGCATTTCTGTTGTTTAGCTGAAGGTGCATAAATGAAATGTCCACAAAGCAGCTGGTCTGATAAAATAATACTTACTATCATTTTATGTGTTTATTTTAAGGTCTGCGAGCTGGACATTATCTTCAACTTTGAGAAGGCCTACTTTATCCTAGATGAGTTCTTGATGGGAGGAGAAGTATTAGAGACGTCCAGAGTTTCAGTGGCGGTGTCTTTGGAGGAGTCTGACACACTACAAGAGGTACAGTATAGACTATTGCCCCAGTACTGACGACATAGAAAACATGCTGTAACTTTGTTCTGATTTGATTGCAGACAATGGAGGAATACATGAGCAGACCTGCCTACTGAGCCAAAAAACATCTTCATAAACGTGTCATTTTATATAGTTTTTACATAAAATATGATTTTTATTGATATTGTAATGTAAAAAACAGTTGTATATATTTACAATTGCCTTTTATAGTACCTTATTTTATATTACATAATATTACCTGCTCATATGCTTCCCCATACTCAGCAAACTATGATGCGCTGTCTATTCTAACATCTTTCTATCTGAACCAGCATTAACTTTGCGTTTTGAGCTATGGTAATTTCACTTTTTGTTTATAAACCACACGGGCCAGACTTCAGTCTACACATGCACTTTTCACTTGTTCACCACTATTCCTTCCTTTGACAACTTACTTTTGATACAAACTGACCATTTAAGACTAGGAATACTCCACAATAGCTTCAGTTTTGGAAATACTTTGATCCACTTGTCTGGCCATCACATTTTTGCTCCTGTCAAACTAGGTACTTTTCCCTCTTTTTGTCTATATTTCATGATTCTGGAAATATATCAACTTTTAGGTCGAAATGCTCACTTGCTGCCTGATATATCCCACCCACTAACACATAATGAATCTGTGATGATTTGTGATACTCACTTCACCTAATCATAATCTTATGCCTGATTGTTGTGCCTACTTTTTTACCCCTGTTGCTTTGTCTACCAATATATGCTTAGTGTGGTATCTTAACCTGTAATTGGCAATAAAGAAGCATCACACAGTAAGGAAAAAATAAAGTCAATGCTTTATTAACCTCAGGTATGTCACATTTAAGGAGCACATTTAAGAAAACTACCAAAGAACACAACATGTGGGTCTATAGCTAATCGATCCAACACTGTTTTGGCTGCGTGTGCATTGAGACATAAGGCTGGTGACTTCAACATTTACTGTACAACTGTTTTATTTTGTTTTCTAAGCGACTTTTTAAAAAGGCATCAAATGAATGTCCAAACACGTATAAATAAATGATTTTGTACTAAACTTAAGATTAACTGGATGCTTATTTCTTCTCAAAATACTTTCTCCCCCTTTTCACCAAAACAATATACTGTATATATATAATCTACGTATAACCTATTTAAATTCCAGGCTTAGTTTTGGCATCTTGCTCAGTTTCTTCTTCGTTATCCGGATTTACAAAGCTTAGCAGTTTCATCACCGTCTCATCATCAAAACCTTGCTCGTCTGCGCCTCTCTCCTCTTCCTCAAACTGTCTCTTATTTTCATTTCTATTCAAGTCCAACTGATCAAAGTAATCCTGTATCGCTTGTTCGAAAGATCCGGTCAAGCGTTGGCCACCCTCTTCTCCCTCTTCATCTCGCTTTTGGCTTTTCTTGTACGTTGGATATTTGGACAACATCTGAGCTGCCAAATAAGTCGCCAGTTCATTCTCTGTGTCATCGTAGTCATCTTTTAACTTAGTAGGAAGTCGCTGCTGGGGTGTGAGTGCGAATTCCCCCATTCGCCACGTGGGCCTGGTTGTGTAAAATCGTGACGGTGAGATTTTGTACTTGCTCTGCTTCCTCAGTGGAGTTTGAACGCTGTTTTCATCATTTGTCAACCCTAGTATTTTCAAAATCCTCTCTGTTCTTAGCTCTTCTGGTGTTTTTTGGCGTTCGGGTAGGCGCCTGTTGTACAATTGAGGTGCTTTGTAGATCTTTCTTGAATAAATTGGTGTTGCTTTTAATGTATTCTTCCTACTTGACATTTCTCCGCTTCTAAGCATGTCAATGAGGTCTTCCGGTGGGATTTGGTACTTTTGGGAAATCTGTAATAGCTGGTAAATCAATCTCGGATCAATGTTGTTGCTATTTTTATAAGCGGACACCCTCCTCTCTGTTCTTTCTTGCTCTTCCTCCTCCTCTTCTAGCGCCCTCTTTTGCTCCTCTTCCTCGGTTTGCTCCAGCACTTTTAGAAGATAGTAATCAGCCATGTTGGCCAAGTCATCTGGTTCTTGAGATCTTTTGACTGGGTAGTTAACATCATCATCTTGATTTTCTTCATTTTCTTCAAGGTAATCCAAGGCACGCTCAACTTTGTGTCTATCGTCTTCCTCTTGCTCCTCTTCCTCATTTTGGTCATCATACGCTACATCCCTGACATTAAATAAATCCTCTACTTCCTCTTCTTGGTCATTTTGGCGTTTGGGATTAGTATTTGTCATCTTACTCAGCTCCTCAAAGACAGATTGCAAAGTTGCTAAATTTTGAGGCGTATATTTTTCTTCTACATTTTCGTTGGTTCGTTTAAATGGGTTTCCTCCATCAAAATCTTCCTGATCCCCTTCTCCTTCTTCTTCATCCTCATCCTCCTCATCCTCAAACATCAATGGCATCTTTTTGTGTGGCGTGATGCTTTGTGGTTTCGCCGTTTCGCTGTTTGTGGTGCGAACTGGCGCAGGCAAAGCAGGTTTTTTGGCAGGGGTGTTTTCGGTTTGTTGAAGTGTGCTTAGAACCGCTTGGAGCAACTCTTCGCTTTTATCCTCTTCTTCTTGGGCCTTCTCAGGTTGCGAATCCTTGCTTTGTGCCGGACTTGAAGCCAGCCTTAACATCGATTGCAAGTTCTCACTGTTATCTTGTTGTGTTGGTGAGCCAGTTTTTTGCCGTAGACTTTCAATGTACTCCAACGCTTTGAGCATATCTTCATTTGGAGATTCATGTTCGCTCCCTCTAAGTCTATGCTCTCTCAGCGATGCCCCAGTGATGCCAGAGCAGCCAAAGAGCAAGAAGAGAAGTAACGTGAGGTTGAAAAAACACAGAGAGAAGCCTTTGGTCGTCATCATTGTAGAGGTGTGCGGTGACGGCATAGTACTGATGCCTGCAGAGGAGAGAGAGAGACAAAGACACTAATTAATATGAATGTATGATTTAGTTTAGTCCTGGTTTAGACCCTGTTTAACCCTTGCTTAGGCCTGTCCTGGCTTTTATAGTCAAGCATATTAAGTTATATACATAAGTTATATGTAAGTTACATACGTTTAGCAATGGTTCAGACCAGATGGTTCTTGTTCAGACCTAGTTTAGTCCTAGTTTAACCCATAGTTCAGACTTGGTTTATCTTTGGTTTAGTCCTGGTTTAGTCCCGGTTCAAACTTGTTTCACCCTGGTTTAGTCTGCCTTATACAATTTGGGTTTACTGAAAACTTTCTGTTTCAAAATGGGATCTAAAACACATTGATACACTTTTTATCAATAATATTTACATAGATTTTTTATTACTCTGAAAATCTTATCAAGTGTGAAGCGAGGTTGAAATTTTGGAGGGATAAATTTAGACAATGGTCATCATAGTCCATGGATATAACTGGAAAGTAACACTATGTCAGAGCTGACCTTTACACTTGAAGCTAACACGCTCACAATGGTTAGCGCTTTGGCATTTCTGAGATGTCTATAAACGCCTATTGTTTACTCATCTCTTGTCACTAAGTCGGACGGAAAGTTTGAAGATAACGTCCCGACATTTGAGGGTCAGTCATTTCCAAGTCTGACGCCATCATCTTCACAGCTCAATTTATCAAGTCACGATTCTGTCACAGTACCAGAAGTCACAGCCCCCAATTTAAGAAGGGGTATATGCTGATAAGAAAGCATCATTTAGATATATCCCCTTTCTATTCTATACTTTTTTTAGATGTTTGGTTGGTTTTGTTTATATGCTTTCAATATAATTTGAACTATATAATCAATGCATTTTTTCTAGCTGTAATCCTAAATCCTAACTGATCTTTCCCAATACCCACCAATCACTTGCCTAAAATGTGGGTTGGTCAATTTGCATAAATACATAAATATAAACATTGCCCATATTGCATTTTGGCATTTTTCCCCTATATTAATTAATTAATTCAACAA
>JAVQKG010272094.1:0-11478 GCA_036025885.1 Hypseleotris bucephala
TAAGTAAGTAGCCTATAAAGTTCAAGTGATATTAGTGTCAACCTACAATAAATTGTACTGTTGAGATTCTGAACTAGCAATTTAGGGACTTTTTAAAAAATTGAATGCATTGTTTTTTAAATCGTGATTTTATGGTTAATCACAATTATTATGGCCACATTAATCGTGAGACAAAAACTTTATATCGTCCCATGCCTAGATACTAGAAGTGTAATAAAGTCAAATGCAGGATTTTAGACCCGCCTACCTTTTTCAGTTGTGGTCTGATCCCTTGCTCATAGCCAATCATTTCACTGGGATTTTTGGGATCAACTAATCACAAGCTGAGTGTGTTTTGTTGGTCGTATCATATACAAACTTTGCTAACGTGACTTACATGTCAATAGGGCTGTAACGATTCACTTTTGTCACGATTCGATTCGATTTACGATTCTTGGGTGGCGATTCAATTCGTATTGCGATTCGAGTCTCTAGATTATTGGAATGTTTTCTTCTTCTTAACTTTAAAAGAATATTCATTTATGTCCCAAGATCTAATTCAATTCTAAATCAAGAGCTATTACTATTTAGTATTACCAGTCAAATATTAATTATTATTTACAACCATCAGAACATTATTTCCACAGACCATGTCTAAGTCACTCTTTGGCTCTGGAATATGTAATAACTTAACCCACAAAGGTCAATAAATACAATTCTGCAATTATATTCTATTTCAGACACAGTTGTCTTCAGTCCACAGCAAGATACCCATCTGGTCTAATAGAGGCACACTCAAACACAATATAAATGTATAAAGAAGATCTTTCTTCTGGCCAAGCAGTCACTGTTTAATCAATAGAACACCACTATACCCTCATATACTGTGCCCCTAGTGGCCAGCCTGGGAACTACAGCTCAACTAGTGTCAATAGCTCTGCCATCAGAACTATGGTAGCTCATTACTTATGCACAATGATGTCACGAAAGTATCGATACTAAGTATCGTGCCAAAAAGTAATAGATTTTTTTTTACAGCCCTAAAAACTACTGACTTTTAGCAGGTCCTAGAAAGAGCAGTTTTACAACCTTATGCTGCCTGACCTGAGTGGTGCCACCCAAAGTCTTACCATGTCTCAAAGTACATTCAGTCATATGTGTAATAATGAATCATAACAAATCGCAGGGCAGTGAGGCTTTCTTTAGTGTTGCCTGATGATGTATTGTGACTATATTGTGCTGAGTGTAATTGGGGGGACTATTGCGGTAAAGAAAAGACGTACTATTTTTGAAGATGTAAAAGCAGTGTTTGCCTTAAAGACATAGCCTTCAGCGACACGTACTAGGGCTGGCTTGTCTGTGTCATCCCTTGAATAGCACACCTTTCTTCTGATTCACCCTGAGATATGTGCAAAGGTCTCAACATCAATTATCTTCTACTGTTTTAAAGTAAATAGATAAAAAAGATCACTTTACTACCTTCCCTGGCTTCTATCACTACATCAGATCAGACTTTGTGAGAAGTAGTAGTCGAGGTTTACTTTAGTCCTTAATCTGACCTATACAAACTACAGACAACATTTTTTACATACTGTACATTATTGAACAATATCAGATTTGCAGGTTTGTCTTGAGTTGCTATAATATGAATGGCTAATTATATTTTTCCACAGATTATAGCTGTACCTAATAAAATGGCTGGTGACTATATTTTCTGCTTTTTACATTGCCACGGTTTCTTACGAATTGTTCTGTCACAAATCTTTATTACCCAATATACTCAATCAGTCAAAATTCATCATGGAAGTCTTTTGTGCCCCGCGCTGGTCTTCCCCTCCTCTATGAGAGAAAACTATCAAACAGGAGCAGGGCAGTGAGTGGCAAAGCACGCTGTGGAGGAAATGGGGATTTATGTTGGAGCCTGGAGGAGACGGCCTCTAATGTTATAGCTCTGTGTCAATCTACAAAGTGCTGCGTCACTATAAAAATACACAGCCACAAAAGCACTGGCTGTATAAATAAGACCAGGGCCGAGGGATAAAAGAACAAGGTTTACAGCGTATAAAGAGAGGCTGCTGGGAAATTGGAAAACAGACAGTCTGCTGTCTGTCACCAATTCAGGTGTGTGGAGGATGAGTTTCACACATGCACAATATGAAGTTGTACTCAAGATAAATCTAATGTTTATAGGAACGTCTATATGTTTACAAAACAGACTGACACAGTGGGGATCTTTTATGGATTGAATTTTCACTGTACATTTAGTATTTTTAAGATTAAGTTAAAATATTAGTTTGACATAGTTAATAGAAACATACTGTTTTTTGTTGTTGTTTTTTGTTTTACAATCCTTTATACTCATTTAGAATACTCTCTGTTAGTGGCCTTCTTGTGCATGTCTGGACGTGTGTGTTTACTGGGTGGAGTTCAGTAGCCACCGAAAACATGAAACACAGCTCTTCTGTTACTAATTTTAGAGAGTGTGTTTGGGTGTGAGTGAGCCGGAGAACTGGACTCAAACTGTTTATAATACAGGCTCTGTTCAAAGCATGTAACTACAGTTCACCAGTCTCACTGTGTCCATATAGTGCTTGTTCTGTTTACAGACTGTTGTGTGTATTTGTGAATGTGTGTGTGTTTGTGTGAAGACCAGACACTCCAAGGACTCGTGCCAGTGCGTACTGTGAGCTTCATCTGTTGCCGTGGAGAGCAGAGGACAGAGCGTCTCATTACAAAGACATTACTCCAGAATAACCATTCCATCACTGCAAAAATAAACTCTAGTTCTCCATTTCAGTGTGCCTGGACCAGGGCACAAAACTGTTTAGTCCAAGTTTAGTTCTGGTTTAGACCTCTGGCATGTCTTGATGCCTATTTAACCCAGTAACACTTGGAAAACCAGAGATTTCTGATGTGGCACTTGAAATCTATGTATACCTCTGACTTTACATATTGATCTGCATGGCTCTAAAAGTTAAGATAAATAACACAAATAGCCAACCCATTATAGTAGGCTAATTGAAAATCTATTTATTTAGTTTTATTTAATTGCTCACTGATTATTTACATGTCAGAAATATTTATTAACAGATTATGCTGGATTATTGAGATACTTTAAGAGCTTGTCAGAGTTCTCATTAACTGCTTCCTGATATATAATACTGTGACTAAGCGAGTTAATTTGATTTCCCACATTCAGATGACTACACATTCATTGCCCAGAACATCCTCTATCTCCTCTCACTTACTCCACACCAGTCATCTCCAGCTCATTACTGCGTGACCCTGGCCCCACACTGTGACAACCTGTTTTACTATGCAGTGTTTTTTTATGCACACACAAATGTCAGCCTTCTAAAAGCATCTGTGCACTCTGTGTCCTGCTGAGACTGAGAAGGACTTGGGTGGAGAAAGTAGAAAGGACTAAACCAAATGGCATTAGAGGAAAGGCCAGAGAGTGAGAGAAGGGGAGGCTGGCAGTGGAAAGAGTGCAAGCTGTTTGTCAAGAGGAGGTGTAGCAGCATGACTGGCTAAAATTATTCTATAATGATTTAAAATTTGGTAATGTCTCAATACTCTTAATTCGATTGAGGCTGTGTTGACCGGGTTTTATTCCATGTAAATTAATGAAGAGACTAAAGAGATCTTAAACTTATACCAAAGACTAAACCAATTCTAAATTTAAGGTTTAACAAGACCCAATTATGATTATATTGATAGAACATTATAACAGACCCTACTACTATTGCAAAAACAATCATTTTGCAATATATATTACACCATATATTACACCATCTTTCCACCTCTTAATAGTTACTGTCAAGGGCTTCATGTTACCACCACAGTCTCTGATCATCAGTAAATTCATTATTGCTTTCATAAATATGCACAGACTATAAGTTGAACACACAGAGGCCCACATGAGCATTGATGTGATGTTATGCAAAGGAAAAACAGTGGAACTAAGCAGCAGTACACTTTATACTGAATGTTGGTTTTCAAGTCGTTTCATCTCTTCACAGATTGGCAGAATGGCAGCTCATACAAACAGACTGTGGCCCATGTGTGGGTGGGAAGCTCTGTGTCTAGTTAATAATCTTTGTTGTGAATCGATGCTGATTTAGGCCACTTGCATAATCACTGCAGTAGGACATGTTTTTACTTGTGGTGCATTAAAATCAAGATATTAATCTAAAATCTTTTAAAAGGCCATTATCCAGACAGAAAATAGACAGTTTAGACAAATCTAGGAAAAACTACATAGACACAAAAGTAGACCAGGACTAAATCGGTATTCGACTTGAATTAAATAGGTCTAAACTATGACTTACCCATAAATATTTCAGGTGTAAACCAGTTCTGTACATAATGCAGTTTCCCTTGGCTTATAACTGTCAAAAATGGGGAGGTTGAATGATTTTGTCACAGACTCTCTGGACCTCAGTACTTCTATCGTTATTTCTTTGTACTACAACTCTGTTCAGATTGTGACCTTGACATCCATGTGAAGGTCAGCGGGGGGTGACTCAGACCGACTGCTGCCATGGAGATAGCTTAGGTTGCCGTGGTTTCTCATATCAAAGCAAGGCTCACAGTGGTTGGACATCAAAGTTTCTGTGTGTATGCGCATCACTGAGATAAAGGAGGAGTTCCTATTTGTATTCATAGGAAGAGGCATCAGACACTATGTTCCTCCTACAGACATTTACCCAATTGTTTTACATTTATACAGGAGGGACAAAGCATTGACTATTCTATGAATGTATGAACCCATTATTAATGCTGAGTTTTTGTGATTGTGTACTAGTTAGGAACACAGAAAAGCTTCACAGTGCAGAACCTACTGTATGTATGGCGAAAAAAGAAGGGAAAGCATATCTTGCTAAAATGATTTGGACAGTAACATATCTCTAAAACGTAAGTGCTCATAAATTGAATTAGAAAAGCAGATATTAGTGGCCACTTGTTTTTTATCATAGAAAGAAAGAGACATGTTAAAAATTCACAACAACAAGCCTTAATTCTTTAAATCCTCTTCAGTTCTAACAGTCTTTATTTACAGAAAAACAAGGAGATGTTTTGCCTCAGGCATTTTCATTTTCCCACCTACAGTATCCATTGAGCTTTACTTAGGCTTAAGATCTGATCTGTTTCCTTGTCACACATCAACAATAGTCATTTATAGTCTTTTAAATTCGGTTTGGAGTTTATTATAAATAGGCTTACAAAGCTTTGGAATTTGAACATATACTTAATGTTTACAACAACAAATCAACATGCACTACCAAAAAAGAAATTAAATTAAAATTATTATGGCCAAGATAATCGTGATCAAAAAAACTGAAATTGTCCCGTGCCCATACCTTATTCACAAGGGGATAGACCAGGACTAAACCCTGGTCAACAAATTTAAGCCTTAATCAGATCAGCTGATTGTTACATATTCTTATTTATCATTAGTAGCACAAAAAAGCTTGCGTACCGCCATTAATACTCGCACCATAGTTTGAGAACCACAGCACAGTAGCATGAGCTGTCCTGAGCAGAGGGATCAGATGAGGGGAACACATCGACTCTGCTTCAGGTCATTAAATCCAGGAGAGGTCTTATCGGAAATGCAGCGTCACCCAAAGAGATCAATACTGGACAGAGAGATTAAGGCTGTGGGGACAAAGAAGGGAACACTAGGCACTGACTTTTCAAAGATCTAGATATACTTTAATTCTTGTATGGTCAGATCACAGCAAAGGGGCTGGCTTCTAACACTGGTACTGTAGATGTCATGATAAAGAAGAGAAGGGAGCAGGCACAGATTATCACGGGAGGTTGGCCTGTCTGTGGATTAGAGGTAACCACCCGGCCATCTGTGCTCTGTCAGATTATAACCCAACAAATACAGTCAGCGAGCCACAAGCTATGACAACAAACTGCAGGGGAAGTACACCAGTTGTCCAAATTACCACATAAATTACAATTATTTGTTTTATATTGTTTTATTCTTTTGGAGGCCTGTAACACTTTTTTTTTAAATATTTTTTGTATAAATTTGACTTGCAAAATGCAGATTGATGTATGTTTGATCATTAATGCATTCCTATTTTCACAACATATACCCATAATGAAAAAATATAATTTCACTAAATACAACTACACTTAGACCTACATATTTTTTAGTCTTTTTTTTTTTTTATCTCACAATAGAAAGTTTTGGTCAGATTGCCCAGCTATTATTTGTTGGTTGTAATTTTATCAAAAAGGTGTACATGGTATATTTAATCTTGCTGCATCTGGTCAGCTCAGATAGGGATCAAGATTAAAGAATCAAAGAATGTCCCTTTCCTTTTGCTCCTGGTCCAAGTGTCTGGCAGGATTCCAGAGTCACATCCCGACCCTGACCTCCTCCACCCCCCGTCACCCCCCCTTCTTCCCCTCCTATTTTTCCATACAGCCTTCCTGCCACTGCTCCAGCCCACACACACACACATGCACACACACTGCTCCTGAAACTCCGCCTTCCCCAGCCCAAAGCAGACAGAATAACCCTCCCTCTCCCTCCCTCTATCACTCACTGCTTTTGGGGGAAGCGCAATCCGACCCTGCCCTTTTTTTCTCTTGACTAACAGCAAAATACAAGCAAAGAAGATACAGCACTAGTCCTAAGTGTTATGACATGCAGGTTTAGATTAGTAAAAGGACATTTTTGAGTTAGTGCTGGGTGGGACCGCTCCTGCTCCGCCTCCGGAATACCACCGCAGGACTGGGAATCTTATCCCAGTCCTGATCTGTGTACAATCCACTCTACCATCTGTGCTTTAGGATGCTGTGAAGGATGGTGCATCAAGAAAACTGTTCCTACCAGGTACTTTGAACTAGCTTCTTTTAACTACATTATTTCCTTTATTTGGTCTTTGCTGTCAGTATTAATCATAGTTTTGTCTTGAGCTCTGGGAATCCTTTCATGTTAATGTGACACTTGAATTGTATGTTACTTGCAATCCAATGTCTGTGGTGGTTGCTAAGAGAGCACTTGACTGAATGAGAATAATGCCCTGTCTTTCCACCATTCATTGCTCTAAATGCAACTTTAAAAGCTTGTTGCAGACACGATGTTGCAAGAAACTGTTAACTGTTTTGTGTGGAAATGTCCCTCTTGTCAAACAATCACAATTTGTGGTCTGTTCAAAAAGTCGTGACGAACATTAGAGTTGTACATTGCGGTATCTTGTTTATTCATCTAACAGAAAGCAATGCAGAGGGAATAGGCAGATGAAAGGCAGGAAGACATGAGCTGAATATGCTGCAGGAAACACGAAAAAAAGAGACCAGAGGGAAAGCAGCATGAAGAGCATGGGGGCCTTGGAATGTTGTCAACTTAAAACAAGCACCATGGAAGTCAAAATAATGTTTTTGACCGTGAAGATGTCCTTTGGGTTACATTACTATTCTACTTGTTATAGTATTGGGTTCAAATTGAGTGATTTTAGGATTATGAAAAGGGGTAAAAGTGCTTAAGGCAATATGTTTAATTTTATGCATATATGTCTTGTCCATCCCATGTGATTTCATAAGTGATGAACTAATCTTGGTTCCTGTCTTCCTGACCGCTCCTTTCCTGTCATTTTGGTTGCTTTTCTGGTAAACCATGCCTCAGCCAATACTTTTTACTGTGTAATGAAGACTGTATGTACCATGCAGTCATTCTCTACTTCCTTTTAGTAAACAAACAAAACAAAAGCCCACACGTCCACGTCCACACGTCTTTTTGCTGTGTACCATTGACCAACAAGATAAGGATTTCCTGAGGAAGAAAGATAGCAGCAGGAAAAAGCAATGCCAAAGTGAAGATAGTGAACGAAAACAGAGATATATTTGGAATATTAAAACTATTGACAATGCTAGCAAGTCTCAGCAATTGGATCACACAATGTTCTCACTACTGATGGTTATACTTATATTATAACAGCATGACAAATTGACATGAGCTTAATGATAGCGAACACAAACCCAGGCTGATGTCAGATAAAGTTGAACATAATGGGACGGCTAAGGAAGTTGTTTGAAATGTGAAGAATGAGAGGAAGAATGAGCTGAACATAGGGTTAGTCTAAGATAACAGTGACTCTCCAGAGGCCCCTCAATTAGAGCAGTATCCAGGCAACCGGCAGACAGCGCCCCTTACACACACGCAGCACTCATACATACACCTACATGCACCATACAAGCAGATACGGCAAATACGTTGACAAAGATGTGTGAAAGTCAAAGGTTGAATAGATGAATAGATAATCAGTAGATGTTATGTTATTTTTAATACAAGCTGAGACTTTATGTTTAACTTTAGTATATGTGACAGTAGCCATTAGCCAATTAGATTGTATTTGGGTGTGTCCGTACTCTCAAAATTGTAAAAAGGGTTAAATTTGTGTGCAGTATTTAGACTAAAAAACTAAAATAAGAGAGATACAGTTGTGGCTTTAAACTATATAGAGCAGATTCAAAAATGTAGACAATGCTTAAATGTTTGTTGGCCATAAACACTTGATAGAAGCTGATGGCCAGTCTGCCATAGACTGACCAAAGCTTATGCCAAAACTGGTAGAACCATAAATACAACATTTTATAAATTACCTTGGAGAGAGAGCGAGAGCTACACAAAAACTCATAATTTCATTATTGGTCTTATTAAAGATAACAAAGAGAAGCCACCATGAACAGGCAAGCATGTTTCACTATTACATGTTTCATTGTGATGTTATAGCACTTTATCTAATTAATTGGTCTGTTACAATGGGCTGAGGTCTCCATATGTCGCCCCTGTTTTCACATTCACATTCAAACCTATAAATCTAGTCGAGCTGTCAGCTTTTGCAGCAGCACCATCAGGCCACAAGGTGATGAGGAGATTTATCAGTCCAGCCGCATTGTGTCATCCCGGAAAATGGAAATATTGTCACGGAGCGGAGGAACCAGGAGTTGAATGAGAAAGCTGTCGCACATAGAAGAAGTGGGTGAGAAGGTTGAGAGGCAGTACAGTAGAACAGTACATGAGGTGTGGTCCCATGAATTATAAATGAGCATAAGCTTAGATACATCAGGGCTATGCTGACAGACTGCACTACTGACTCCGAAAACATACTAGAAACAAAATGTAAAAATCAATGTATTTGTCCCGGCTTTAGCTAATGTGCACTGCTTTTCTTCTTTTCTGGAAAACGCATTTGCAGATGTCATGAATATAGTTATATTGTTAAGAATAAGTACCAAATTGCAATAGCATAATTTTCTCAAGCATTGTCTTCGTCATGTGCAAAACTATGGTCTTGAATTGCTGGCACTATTCATCCATCTAAAGTTACAAGTGCGGGTTCTCCCTAAGCCCTCCTTCCCACAATCTAGAGGCATGCATAAGCGGAAGATTCAACCCTGCGACTAATTCACTCTTCTCTAGGCCTATGGTGCATCCAGCCTCAAACCCACAGTTGCTGATATAGGCTCTAGCCACATATAACTGGAATAAGAAAGAAGAGGATCAATCAAGTGAATGAATGGGTACTGAGGTTTACTTTCCTTTGTGACTGAAAGTTTTTGTGGAGTTTGCACCCACTGGGCCAATGTTGTCTGAATGTTGTGATTGCCATTCCCCCTGTTTCTGTGGGTCCTTGGTGGGCCGCCCTGCGCTCCTTTTACAGCCCAATTTGTTTAGAACATTGCCATGGCGAAATTCTCACCACGTTGCTATGGTTGCGCCCCGTTTCTTTTCTTTAGCTTTCGAAAATAGGGTCTTTTTTTAGTGTTGATTTTTATATATGCCAGTAAATGATTTGAAATGAGGCAATATGCTGTATGGTTTAAGACTTGTATGGTTTTTAACAGTACAGTAGAGGTGCTTTTGAACTAAACATATGCAGCGAGTCAGTGTCTTTGGCCTTGTAACCAGGCTCACAGGAGGTGCCAGGAACCCTCTCCCACAGTCACCCTCTGTTCACTTGGAACAATAAGCCACTGTCTTACTGTGAAGTTACTGAATGTGCATGTCTCTAATATTCAACTATAGAGGTACCCTTAGAAACTAGTCTACATCCTTGATCTATGAATGATTTATTTATTTTTTGTAGTTTATTCACATGAGCATTTTCTTTTTTTCTGTAGCCAGACTGCAGTAAGTGTTAATAGGTTTATTTTGAAAATGTAAAAAAGAATGCATGCAAAGTTGTGGTCAAAAGGCTTTGCTTGGAAAAAAAACAATTGTTGAATAAAGTCTTGTAGATATAGTCAAATGCAGTATTTAATCGGGTAGTTCTAAGGTGTGTTACTGGAGCAAAACCAAAAGTCCCCAGAGAAAGTTCTTTTAGGCCCTCATTAACCATTGTCCCTTTACTCACTGGTATCACAGTATATGGAAAATTAAAATCATATAAGAACAAACACTATATTTTATACAATGCTGCCTAATTGACCTAAATCGGAAACTTCCAAATGTTTTATCCTACAGCTCTGACTTCACTCTATCTATGAGATCAGCCTCAGTAATGAAGCATGAATCACCAAACGGGCCACTCCCCAATTACAACTTGCATCCTCTTTTTATCTCCTATAGTGTCTTTTGCTGCAGACCGGTGCGGACCAGACAATTCTCTATAGTCTATTCTTAATCCCCAGGGATCAACACTAAACCCATCTCACTTCCTCTTTCTGTGTAACCCCTGTGCCTGGGGTTTAGTCTGGAGTTTGGAGTAAAAAGAGCTTTGAAGTTGTTTTGCAAATGTGTTATTTTTCTGTATTTTGGGGCTGTGTTCTTTGTCCCAGCAGAGGAACAGATGAATGTGACTCATCATTGGGATCACTTGGCAGTCTTTTTGCTCTCATGTTTCTTGTCTCATCTCCCTGATACCCCTGTGTTCCTGGCAGCCTATTTCTGTGCTTTATCTGATATCCCTACTGCTGCCACCAGATTTCTTTCATATTATCTGTCTTCTCCGTCGCTGTCTTTAACTGTTTGATGCTTGTTTGAGTTTAGCTTAACATATATACTATAAGAGGCTACTATTTTATGTTCTAATTGCTGGTGGATATGCATTTATGTATACTAAATGTACTCCTATGGAAATGGGTGTGGTACGTATTTCGTGATTATAGAAACCACGTAAGCATTAAAGTTCTTGTAGAGTTGTTCTGCTTTTTAGATTATACATGCTATTTCATACTAACAAAAATTACCTTCACCAAAGAGGTTTTGTTTATCCTGCTTGATGACATCAATCAGTGATTAGTGATGACAGTGTTAGTAAACTGCTATTCAGTGTTCTTAGTTTTTCAGTGGCTACATACTCTATTTTTGGGATGTTTAGTCACTATAGATGCTTTTCAAGTCTCTGTGGATAGAGTAATTAAAGTCCAGACCTGGGCAAACTATCTCCACTATGATGAAATACAGCATGCGCACAAATTACATGTAGAAGAAGACACGTCTTTACATTAGTTTTCAGGGGGGGGGGGCGG
>JAVQKG010272202.1:0-11627 GCA_036025885.1 Hypseleotris bucephala
ACACTACTTAATTTTATGACTGTAAAAGTAATGTGTTTAAAAAAATGAGTTTGAATGTTAAACTCCCATTTCCTAATTCCTCTCCTTCGTAACCCTCTATCGCAGTCTCACACAAATCAGGAAGTATGTACACACGATATGTGATTGGATGAAATCAATGACAAATAGCATGGTCAAAATAGTAATGGCTTTTGCAATAGCTCAACTACCAAAAACATTTTCCAAAAGACTCAAGTGCCATATCTCATATAAACCAGATTACACTAAGAACTGGATTTAAGTGCCAGACAAAACATTCATTGTAATTCAAGAAAAAGAGGATACTTGAGTCTATTGAGTCTGCTTGAAAAGTGGTTTATTTGAGTTGAATTGATGCAGCTGCTTTTCATCACCGCAAATGAAACAGGAAGAACCAGATTTAAATAATGCCCCAAAATATTTAGCCCATGGTTTTAGTTACGTCCGAACTAGAAAGGCAGTATTTAAATATATGGTCAAATCTTAAAGCTTTCATAGGCTACTGTTGATAGATTTAAATGGTGCTTGGTAAAATTCCATAAAAATGAGCCCAAACTGACCGCAGTGTCTTTAAACAAGCTGCAAGTGCTTCCTCTGTCTTTAGAAATGACATCTACAGTTCAGTGGCTGTGGTTGACATAAATATAAACTTTAGATGGTCAGTTCATACAGGGACATGGCTGCTAGAATTACACTCAAAATGGAGTCAAGTAAAAGTGAAATAAGTGGTTACTGAACTTCACAGCATGGAGTATTTGTACTTTGTGGAAGTATGGAGTTATATATATGCCAAAATCATAAAGTAAAGAGAGAGATTTTGTGTATAAGGTATTTTTTCATATTATGTTGCTATTTGATTTCACAGCCCAAAACAAATTGGTAGAGAAAGAGAATTAAGTTTATCCTAGAAAGGTACCGTCCATTATTCTTGTAAAATATAAATTACAAAATCTTTTACTATCAATGATGACCCAAACATATATTCTGTAAAATGTGTTTTTGGCCTTTTGCTTGTGAACAAGTATGGTGGCCCTGCAGGGACATGTTGCCATTTCACTTTAAAATGTTTTATTCAAGAATTATTGATTAATTAGTTATATATTCATTGCATTCTTATGTCTCCTGTTCTCTGTAAACAGAATTGGGCATTAAAACTGTTAAAATTGTTACGTTGTCAGGTGCTTGGTCTGTCTTTTTTAAGCTATTTTATTAATAATAGTCTTTTTTAAGCTATTTTATTTACTCTGTGTGTTATATTCAAAGTACAACACACGGAAGAGTTTATAGAGTTAATAGCAGATTAAAATGTATCTTCTGTTGCATCAACTCTATCCATAACTCTACATTAAGCCTTAAAACCAATCATTTTCTTATTAAAGCTGGAGTTGCATCACAAAACACCTGTGGTTGCTAAATTATTGATAAAACAGTAATAAGCAGAGGTCAGAGGTCACGTCCCAGCGTCCTCTCTGGTGTCGCGGGGTCAAGCGGAGTATTCACAGCTGCTCATCACAACATGGCCCAGGCGTGGTGAGTGATCGTGAACAAAGGGACTAATAAGAATGCTTGGAGTGACAGTTAAAGTGACAGCAAGCCAAATGTTATCATGTGGAAGTTATTAGGACAATCAGCAGATGTGAAAATGCAATGAGGAAATAGCTTGATTCCTTAACTGAACAGGGACTATAAAGAGTAGGTGGTCAATGCAGTTGGAATGGAAAAAGTTTATAGGCTCAATACTCCAGCCAGCCAATGTACAATTAAGTCTGTATGTCTTAATATCAGTTATTGTTACAACATTTGTCATATTTTTAGGCCCAATCTTGAGCTCTAACTGGGTAAGAGCTAGTACTGCAAAAAATCTTTAGAAATCATCATATAACCAACAATTATTTCAGAACTTTGTCCAGTTTTTGTGTTTTCAGTTATATTGCATTATTCGTAACATTTGGGTAAGTTTTAAATTTGCAGCAGGTAAATTTGTATTGATGCACACGGCTAATTATCATATGTCAACAAAGTTATGTCTCTGTCGATTGCATATAGCTCATTATACTAAGTACAGTGGGAATCGAAAGTTTGGGCACCTCAAGTAAAAAGCCCAGAAATTTCAAAGAACTGGAAGACTTTTGTAAGGATGAATGGGCGAAGATACCTCAAACAAGAATTGCAAGACTCTTAGCTGACTACAAAAAGCGTTTACAAGCTGTGGTACTTGCCAAAGGGGGCAGTACAAGGTATTAACTCGATTTGATGCCTTTTGTAGATTTTTCCATCTTTCCTTGGCTTCTTCATGCAATACAAATTTTTACCTGGGGTGCCCAAACTTTCGATCCCCACTGTTGATTCACTTTTTAGGCTGCCTCCTGCTAAACCAAGACATTGTTATTTGTCTATCACCTTTTCTCCTTTTGTTTTTCTTGACACGGAGAATCCATGCTTATAAGCGTGGCTAGTTCAGACAGGGTGCGTACCTATGTTCCCCAGTACCGATGTTCCCCAGTCCCGCTGTTCCCCCATTTCTATGGACAGTTTGTACGGGGGAACACCGGACCCGGGGAACAGCGGACCCTTTAGTTTGAAAAGGTCCCGCTGTTCCCCGGTAGGGTACAGGAGTTCCCCAGTTCCCTCGGCCCGGCCGCAACACAGTTGCGGGGGCCTCGAATGCATCGAATAGGCTTCGAGGCGGCCGCACGCGGTGGCCGGGGCACGTCGTTAATATGTTGGGGAACATCGGTACCTCATGCGTGTGAGAGGTGCCGGTACCGGGGAACATAGGGTACCGTTCAGACATACATAAATTTTCTATCTACAACAACTTTAAACAGTGATAGAAAGCTATAGTAAACCCAAAGAGAACCCACAAGCACGGAAATATGCAAACGTGTTATCACCAAAGACACAGTGACAGCCAACTGACAATTGCTTCAAAGTGATGCCAGCGAACATGAATTTGAAAATGATACAATATGGAATGTGTATGGAAGCCTTAAGGATTTGACACATGGAAAGACTCCACTTTCCCACGCTGCCTGTATGTTCTATAGTGACAGATCCTCAGCTGTTTGTGGATAATTTCGGATGGGGATATGAATATGTGCAGCAGATGGAGGGCGGGTCCTGGGAGCTCAATCCAGACGCACTAGAAAAGTTTTTATTCCGTTTTGGACCGGTATCATACGTCAGGGGAAAAGACTTGGAAGCTAAATCCAGTAGGAGGAAGAGGTGCGGCGAGATATAATCCAAGCACTTTAAAAGATATATTTCTGTTTTTTTCAAGCACCATACAACTAGAATATTGGCAGAGTTCGGGGTGTGATGACAATCCTTGGGGGTATAATTCAATACAAAAGTTACATAAATTGCAGAAAAATTAAAAGCAAAACTATTGCTTAAAATTGTTGAGTCATTCCTTGGTCACTGATATCTTTATAATGGCTAAACCATTGGTGGCAAAAAGTTACTATTATTAGTTTAGTAAAAGAATTCCAATTTCTGTAAGTTTTCAAGATATAGAAGGTTCGAGAAAGAAGACAGTGTCCAACAGCACCACATACACAATTAGCCTATAGGCGAATTGTGTATGTGGTGCTTTGGCTGCCACAACTTTGTCAGTTGCTCCAGGGCAGATGTGGCTATGGAGATATCTACTGCCAGATTCTGACTGTGGCGAGAATGCCAAATGAACTCAATTGTAAAGCATGTTGTTTTAGATTTTATTTTTATTGGGTATTTTTGTTTTCAATGAAAACGCTAGTGTAGCTAATGCTAATACGCTACTACATAGTTAGCTAAATGTTCTGGTGGGGCTGTGTGCAATTTCAGGATTAAGACCCTCTTGTCAAAGCATTTGCAAAGTAAAATAATTGACAAGAGTACTACTTTTCAAGTAGAAAAACAACACAAAACTGCTATTGTTTAAAGCTAGCGTCTGTAGCCTACTGGTTTCAGGCAATTACACAGTGAAGGACAACCACACTACATAACACAATGCAGGCCAGGGTATAAAAAACTAAATTCAAATTCTATAGAAACTTCTAAACCAAACGTATATATGAAGTGAAAGTGTTGGCAGATGAATAGAGGGCAGCGTGCAATTTTGATCGAGTGGTCCAGTCTGGAGCCTTCCTTTAGTTGACCTGAGTCTGTCTGTGATCATGAGACTGACCATCTCTTTGTGTCAGTCTGTTTGTATTATTGTATTGTCTCTCTGGGTGTGTTGTTCTTGTTGTGTGTAATTGTTTTATAAGTCCATCAACCATCAGATGGAAAGCCCTGGGCTCAATCTGATGACATATTGTATATGTTCATTAATGTGTTTTGTCCCTATTTCAAATAAATAAATAAAAAATAAATAAACTGAATTGTTCCTGGGGTCTTCCCTTGTTTAAGCAGGTTTAAGGTCTTTACAGTATCAATGAAAGGAGGAGAGATACCAACTAAATTATTCATGACTGTGGATTGCAGGAACTGAGAAAAGTGGCTTTGTGTTTATTCCAACTTTGAAAAAAACACCTCGTCTTGTATGCAAAATAAAAATATTGGTAAATTGTGAAATTTGTAGTTGAGACTTGACGCATCAACTTTTGTCTTCACTGTACACCTTTCACAAAAAACAGCAATAGCTCCAGCAAACCAAACTGCCAATACGCTGAATACACTGCCAATACATATTTTGGCTTTATATGGCCAGTTGCTGTTATGTTTATGACCTCACTAAGAGCTGTGTAAAAAACTCTTTGAAATGAGTCCTCCATTGCTGGCATTGAGTCCCACTGTTACAAATGGAGTCAGCGCTGTATAAACAAGTGCCGAGCTGAGACATCATTCAAAGTCTATGATCTGGCAGGAAGTAAATGACCTAAGACCTGTGGCTAATGGCTATATCACCTTGTTTTGTGTCTTACTGTCTGGGACTATGCCTCACTATTACACACCAGTTTAGCCTAATGACGTCAGACAGGGAGACTTCCTATACTCCTCTGGAGCGTCACCAATAAATAACTTGGAACCAGATAACAATAACAGGCTTGTTCCAATCATTTAAATTCAAATGTTTTATGTGACAACTAGGACAATTTATCAGCCAAAAAACAACTGAAATACAACACTCCTCCTTTTGCTCTGAGGCCTAAGGGTTAGGCCTCAGTTGGAATGTTGTAAATGAGACATTTATGGAGGGTGACTCACTAATGATGAGTAAAAATGTATGCTGCAGAGGTGTCACTGTGTAGTAACAACCTGCTAGTGTCTGGGCAGAGAAAACACAAACCAAGCTGTTTTTATTTAGATAAAAACTAAACACTTCCTAGACTAAGGAGGCAAATATTGCAAAGGGAAAAAAAACAGTTTCAGTTCTGGGGTAAATGCTATAATTATTTAGACTCAAAATATTGTTGACCCAAAATGGTCAATGAAAAATAATAATTAGTTCTTTTACTGCACCCAAATGAGTGAAGTTAGTGTCTATCTTACATTGTCTAGATCCACACTAAAATACAGTATATCTTCCTTTGCACACTTCTGATCTTTCTTGAAATATAATAACATAATTTTGAGTCTCCTCTCACAGACAATAACAAACCAACAAAAACTACACAACAGTGGATGATGACGTCCATTTTATTTAGATTTTTAAAATAAGTCTGGGGTCATTCAGAAAGCATCTGCGAATGATAAATGACCAGCCGAAACTTTGTTAGGGCTGCGCACCACCTGAACATCTGTGTTTAAGTTAAATATAATCAATTTGTTTTACTTTGAATTTCAAACATTTCTTTCTCCGTGCCTCTCCCTGAGGAAAGTGGAGCAGGGGCCATTGAGGTATCCATCACCCGCACTCCTCCCCACACATGACCTAATGGAGATGAGAAGGCCTGGATGTTTGCCAAAGTAGCTGCTTTGTCTCGCGGGTACAATGAGAGACATTGGAAAAAGCAGTGTAGATTTAGTGGGGTAGCTCATGTGCTGCTCTCCTCCCTCTGGCTTAAAGTTTGTGTGTGGTAGGCCTGTAGAATATTTGAAACCATGCATGTGTGATACTTATTTGGGGAACTAGTTTGATATGGATGGCAATATTTAGAAATCCTTGATAAGATGCATTAATCATGGACATAGGAAAAGTTTAAACAGATATTAAATAGCGCTAAAACAAAATATAAAGTTCGGGATTAAAATAGGTCAGAAATTAGGTCTAAACCAGGTCTATATGGGGTCTAACTTAGGCTATATTGGGATAATTTATTAACATAAATTTGAAGGGGCTCCAGTCGCTGACAAAGTCCAAGTCATGACTGCAATACATTAAGTGTCTTTCAATACAATAAATGCATTTGCTTTAATATATAGATGACGATAATTCTGCAATACATCCTGCAACCCTGTCGTGTTACAAATTCATAAATGCACTCTGGTCCCATGATAGAAAGAAGGCTGCTCTTATTGCTGCTATTGAGTGTTGAACCAGCCCTGGGGTATAAAGCCTGGTCTATAGGAAGTGCAGATGCCCCTAAAATGGCAGTGAATGGACTAGAGCCATGTGGCCTATTCAGAAAGCTGCTCCTTTGTTTACAACAGTCCCGTACCTCAGTCAAGGAATTAACTCATGCTGCAGACAGGGGCTCAATAAGACAGACACAGATCGAGAAGAGAGAGAGTGAGAGGTCAGGTCAGGTCCCGCGACAGCCATCGGACGAACAATACAAGAGCCGTGGAGCATCTGCTGCTGGAGGATAAAGAAGTGAAGGAGTGCACACTTTGACTTGTTGATGTTATCTGAGGAAAGGTGTTCAGAAGCGAGGAAACATCCTATTGGTCCGCATGATGTTGTGAGTTTATACAAGCAATTAAAGTTATAACAATGTGTAGAAAATACATTAAAAAATGAATGCAATAATTCTCATAAAATTAAATATACAAATTACCAATATTTTAGTCCCATTCTGAATCTGATGGCAGCAAAACATACGGACATACAAAAATATCACTGGATTTTCCATTTTCCAGAAATTTAACACCAGAAATTTAACACCAAAGTCTAACTTTTTGTATATATTGTGCATGCTGTACTGTACTGTAAAAAAAAGTGAACTACTGCATTTTCTTTTGATTCACCAAATATCACAACCATTTCTAAACTGGTTTTGTTTTCGTAATTAAAAATTAGCAAACGTCTGTCAGCTCAGCTTAGCCGTGGTGCTCAATACTAATCGATGGCCATGAGAGGCCCTCTATTGATCTGCCAGTCTCATTATGATGATAAAGTCACGTGTGTATTGACAGACTCAAACTGGCCGGCTGCTGCTCATTTACCATTGCTCCGAGGCAGGTATGACCCCCAGTCAGGCTGCTATCTAGCCCAGTCTAAATGTGGTAAACACAGCCTCAGATCCCCTGGTTTGGAAATGCTGTGGATGACCTATTTCTGAACAGCTTGAAATTATCAGAGCAGCACTGACTTCCAAATGTTTTCTGCTGCTTAAGGCAATGCAACATTAGTCTCAGTCGCTGCTTAATAAACTCACTACTTTATGTACATTTCTCAGCAGGTCAGTGATCCATTCAGTCTGCACATAGCAATGCCTCCGAAAGAAAGTCCCTGGCATCTTCTACACGGTAAAAGGACTCAAAGCAAATAGCACTGTTACACCGCATTTGTAACATGTACTACTAAATCAGACTTTATGCCCCACATTTTGTCCACAAAAATAATACAACATCATAATACCACCAATAATGCCCCCCCACCCCCTATACTGCTGTCCTCCAATGGTTTGCCCTGTTAGTCCCCTGCTGTGTACACCCCTCCCACCTGACATTTGGTACTGCCGCTCTAACCGAGTCCAGATGCAGTCAGGTCACAACGTGGAAAAAAAAAGTCTTGAACTCTCGGTAAATACCTCCAGTCCTGATGCTTTGGGTTTATGTCTGCTGCTTCTTTAAAGTCACCACAAGACGAGCACATTAACCTCCCTGAAGTCACAGAGGTCACGTTTGGAGCAATGAGAAAATGCCAATCTGATGGCCTTTAGCAGAAGAAGACCTTGACTGACCAAGGCCACTTTATTTAGTACAAGACCTACCTAATCAAGTATACCAATAGTGTCAACAGAAGAATATCTCTTCAAGATCTGTAAAGCTGCTTTTATTTGAGTCCTTTTATACAAAGTCCGTGCTTTAGCTGTAGTGGTGAAGACACATTTATGTTTTAAATCAGGTCAGAGCTGAAACTCTAGATTCAAAGCAGTATGAACTACATGGGGCCAATGGGGCCAAAGCATGTCTGTCCTAATGAGAGCCAGAAGGGCCTGTTTTAACTGATTGGCTGCTGGGGGCTCCACATTGGTCAGTGTTGACAGGAGATTCCGGAGAGTTTTCCGCACTAGTCATCTTATCCATGTTGGACTAATAGTAAAATTTAAACCAGTTCAATACCCTGAAAAGACTGCAGAGGTATGTTAAGGCAAGAGGAACATCTGCAATATGGCACAATATAGGTATAAACACTATGAGGGGACAATAAAGCTAAGAATGAGCAGAGTCCCAAACTTTTACAAACCATTGTTTAATATTATCTTCCACTTCGGTGCCCAGGCACGAACCAAAATGGAAATATTCTAGTTCATGGGTAAATGCTATACACTGAGCCACAAAACTGTTCACAAATAAAAAGAGTACAGAGTAATTTGTACAAGTTTGGCCTTTGTCTCCTTGCCTTACTTGTCCAGATGTTGTTCAGGCTCCTCATCTAAAGACAAATAATTTATGGCCTTTAAAAAATATTTCTATAATAAAAACGGCAAATCAACTAACTGGCAAGCCAAAAACACAACTTAAGCTAGAAGATAATGATTTAAACAAGAGCTTTAATGCTATACCTGAGATAAACAGTGAATGAATGGTATGAAAGCACTTCCCAGATAATATACTACATGCACTTACACACAAAGACAACTATTTGAAGATGAGGGGCAGCTGCAGGCACAAACCAGGAAGAGAGGCAAAGGAAGTCAAGGGGAAGCAGACAGACAGAATGGATTATTGTACAGTCGCTCATGTGGGCTGCTGTAACTTCCCAAACACATGATTCTATTGTAGCCCCAGAATAGCCACTGTAGGTCTCAAAGTTCACACTAAAGTAATCCTTCTGCCCAAAAGCCCACAAGCTAAACATGCAGCACACACTGCTTTGTGCAGACATCCTGGGTGTGTGCCAACTTCATGTAGTAAAAATGTCCATAGTGTCTTTTAGTGAGTGTGCTGCAGAGGTAAGAAAATATGAAATGGTCAAGTAGAGTCTGGCCTGCAGGAGGTTTATGTGTGGGAGGTTCAAAGGAGGACTAACATTATTGTGTGTTTACAAGAAACAGCCCCACATTAATAATACTTATCCTACATGTTGTATGCTTCGACCTGAGCCTGAACTGAGAAACAGGACAAATAACAGCAGGAGGGGATATTAAAGAGCACGCTATGAATAATGTGTTATCAACAGAGTGAAAAAACAATAGAAAAGTAGACACTGTGTAGCAGAACAAAACATTTGCTCTGCAACTAGTGAAAAACATTATAATCTAGTAAAACATCTTGCCTGTGGTGTGACCTGGCACTTGGGTGGTCTAAATAAATTGTAAACAATAAACGTCTTAGAAGAAAGTTGGTCTCAAGTTTCTGTTAGAAGAAAATCTAAATAACTTGGTCAGCTTTGGTAGTATTTCATGAATTTATCTTTTACTGCAGAATAAAACACTGCAAAAACACAAATCTAAAAACATCCACGTCTGCTGTTGTACAGACATACACAGCTCGCCTGCTGTGCAACTCCACTTAACTTTTTGTTTTATAATCCAGGATTGTTCCTGTGTAGACAGGAAGTGGTCTGACTCTAATGGGCTCAGGATTCCCTGTGTGTAGTAAAGCACAGTGACTGAACTCTCATTACAGTGATGTATGTTTAAATATTATCATCACATAAGTCCTCTTTAACAAAAGCACAGTTCAAAAGTACTTTTACAGTCAGACAAATGATGAGGCTGAAGTTTCCTTCCACCTGGCACAGACCCCTTCTTGATTTCTCTAAGGCTTGGATGTATCTTACATATGGAGCCATTCATCAGTGACCAAAGGCAGACGTCTGTGTAAAAATAGAGTAAAAACAAACAGAGCCGTGCGAGCCTGGGCCAGCACATGGACACACGGACACATAGACAAGGTCTAGTTTTCCTGCACTATCTCTCCTCTCTTTCCACCGCTCCTCTGTCTGTGCTACTTTTCTTTCTCCTCTTTTGTCACTCTTCACAGAGCTTTAGGCGTCTGGGATGGGCTGCTGTTAACAAAACGCTACATGACAGTTTAGACTTTTAGCATGTTTAGCCAAAGCTCATGCACTATGTTACATTTGGCCATGGGTAGTATATACTTTACCAGCTTTACATGTCCATGCTGTCAGCCTGGCAACTCATGCCTGACATTCTTCACTAAAAACTGGGTCCTGGCACAATGTGGGCATACACCCACTGTCCACAGTCCACTGTCCACTACACTGAACACTGACTGTGTCTGGCATCTGTAATGGCAACTACTACTCACTGCAGACTGTCTCAGGGTCTCTAAGGTTTACCTCATTCTGTCCTTTACAAAGTCTCAGTGACTATGACATTTCTGGACATGGTTTAATACAGAATTATAACACCAGAATGGACAAAGATGAAATATCTATGGTATTAGCTATGCCATTATTACTTGATATATTTTGGATGTAGTACCGGTATGTCATGTGGCTTGACACTAGCAAAGAAATAAAAAAGTTACACAATAAATAATCTAATAAACTAAACAAACCGTAATCACTATTGTATATTTTCTAGCTTTAGTAACAGGCTGATTTTAGATTATCTGAAAAGCTAATGAAATCAGCAGAAGGCGGCATTATATTACACATACTACACATGGCTGCTACAGTCTTCACTGTATGTCTTGGGCCCTACTACCATTTTGAACATTTGAAAGTAGGATTATGGTAAAGAGGAACAGTACAAAGAACTGCAAGAGCCTGAGGGTGTGCCTTCTCATTGGCCATAATCCAGAGCCATGGGACAGGATCAGTAGCAGCTGAAAGCTCAGAAAAGCACTCAACGCCGTCATTAAGAAGTGTCCACACACATGCTTCACACACAGGAGGTGAGAAGAGGGCAGGGGCCGACAACAAAGTCACTCCAATATGTCAGTGAAATCTGAGCTGAAACTCTGTTTAGGGTTTTATACATTATGCAAAGGGTTGCATATGTCATAGCCCTAGAGAAACACTGATGGAACAAACAGGCATGCATTTGAAAATTTTTTGTTTTAAAAAGGGCTTGGGAAGTCAATCAGTCAATGCACCGTGGTCATTCTTTAGGTGCATAGAGTGTATTTTATTATTGTTTATGACAATATAATGTAGGTGAGTATTATTTCAATACTCAAATTCTTTAAGACCAGTCCTAAGATCAATCAAATGAAACATGTTTACCTTCATGTTAGACCTGAGTTGAAGAAGGTTTAAATCAGTCATCTGGACTTGGGTTTTGAGTTGAAGACGTTTCGGCTCTTATCCAAGAGGCCTTATCAAT
>JAVQKG010272284.1:0-14628 GCA_036025885.1 Hypseleotris bucephala
ATTTGCATGTGAGAGCAATTAAATCTTTTAAGTGGTCCCTCAATCAAGTCAAATTAGTCTGTCCTGTCAGTGTCAGTGTCATTGGTTCTCACAGCCCATGGATAGAAGCATATAGGTTATAACCTAGGCATCAACATACACACAAAAAAACTTCTGAATCAGAAGTCGTATGAAGGAATTTGAGTGATTTGTGTTTTTATCTAACAGGACACACTGAGGCTGAAGAAAGGAAAGATGATACATGGGTAAACAAATGAAGAACAAGGACAAAAGGACAAGTCTGAAACCTCAGACACTGCTCACAACAACAGTCTAGGCCCTGGTTAGACTCATGGTGATGACGGGACGTCCTCTCCCCACCGTCCCAGACAAAGACAGGAGACTCAATTAGGCTGAAGCGTGCCTGGTTTGATAGATTTACCAGCGATGAGCTCATGAGTGAACCACTGGTAGACCATGTGGTTCACCGGTCTCTCCTTGTCCCGGGTCAGCTCCTCAGAGGTGCCTCTTAAACTTTAGAGATAGTAATTTTAATCTTACATCATCCTTCTGTTGCCACGGAAACAGGACTTAAGTGGTGCCAAATGACAAAAGTGAAAATATATGGGTCACTAATAGCATTTTGTCTGTGGTTTGCTAGTTGGTAAGTTGAAGTGGTAAACAATTCAGGGAGGCCTGATGGAAAGTACATAGCAAGAAAAAGCAACTGCAATTAATGTGTAATTAACAACAATGGTTCACATGGTTTAGTTTCTTTGATAAGTCAACCTATGGTCAGCTAAACAATCCAAAACTCAGACAATGGAAGATTGACACTTAACTTGACAAAAGCTAAAACAGTTTTTGTTCATAGCATCACTGTTGTCATAGTAACAAAGACTGGGTTTGTTTAAACGGTACATCTGACTTCACATAAACCAGATAACTGCATCAAATCTATCTCTTAATGAACAGTCTAACCTTAAGCCGAAAACTTCATTTGAAAACCTAATCTCAATCAAACAACATCAGTCTTAAAACCATCTTTGAGCCATCCTCCTCAAACTGCTCCAGTGCTCTCTGACATGATTTATCTTCTGTGTAATCTCCTTCATGAAGTGAAGCTCTCCGGCCCGCTGCCCTCTCCTCTGCCCAAGGTCACTGTGCACCGCCCTGTCCCACTAACGACTCAGCTGAACAATCAATAAGCGCTCTAATCAACGGCATGGCTGATTGTTTTCCACCGATGAGCTGAACCATAGGAGCTAGAGGCAGTGTGATCATCTCCATTACACGGAATAGGAGCCTCTTTATGTGTTAAATACACTGCATTTGAGCTATAGTCTAGAAGTAATTTCACAGATATTTGAGTCTGTCAATTTCCACAATTTCAAAATATATACCAGACATTGTAAGGAATATAACTAACATCAGCAGCATCTGAGTGATTTTAAGCTTATGGAATGATTGAAATGAAAAGAGTGCAATGTCCTATTTGAGTGGTAAAATGACATGAAAGCCAGCTAAGCTAACTAATCAATTTAGTTTACTAACTTGTAAATCTTGCTAGTTTTAGTTGCAAATTGAGATAATATCTTACATTACACATTTTATCAAGCATTTTCGCATAGTGTTGCGAGTTCACAGACAAACTGAGCACTGCCTGGGGTGAAGCATAAGTTTTACAAAACGGTTACATTAATGGTTACAAATTAGGCCAACATATAGTAAGTCAGGGATTAAGCTTTTAAAAAAGTGGCATGAAGTTCTATGGCACAGAAAGTGCAGACTCCAGCATAAAATATAACCCCAGTCCATTAGCTTTACTTGGCCACACTGACTACAGCACACTTCCTGCTGATGAGGCTAAAACTGAGGAGTGATATGAAAACAATAAATATTATAATCACAGTGAAATGCCTCTGCCAAGAATTAAGTGACAGGATTCAGTTTCTCTAAAGACTCAATTAACTAAAAAGCTCCACTGTTAGCTATAAACACACTTTTTATTGAAATTTATACTTGGTCACTTGGCTTGGATTACATGAAAAATAATGTTTGGGAAATTACTTTAGTAGTTGATGAAATAATGACTATGCATGATCCCAAACTCCCTGAGTGCTAGCTGTTGCCACCCTTCATCACTATGTAAGTCAAAGGAGTGGGCTGTACTATGAGATGCTAGTATAAGCAAAGTAAGACTGACTGGGAAGTAACTAACAAATAAAAGTTGTAGACATATTTAATCTACACTGCCCATAAAGTGAATGAAAGAGTCGCTGTTTTCTCTGAATAATAAGACATTGTCCCACTAAGTTGGTTCTGGGACAGCAGTTTGTTCCATAACACACATTACACATTCTGAAACCAGTGTTCAAGATACAAAGAGCTAAATGCTAATGCTAAGTCTAGCAATGTTGATCTTGTTATTTCTGAAAAACAATACTATACATGTTAACTACCTGTTAACATGGTTGTCAACATTACCAGAAAGGAAGCACAACAGAGAGAGCAATAGTTAAATTGTGTACACATAGTGCCTATAAAATAGTCCTGCTTTTGAACCTCAAAATAATTAGTTGTAATTTTCCAAAACAAAGCCATTTCCTGTTGACTGTGCATAGCCAACCATTTCATTACAGTAACACGATATCTGATCATTTTCTGGCAGGGGCTCGTCAGGTATATTAGAGGTTTTTACGTGATGCATACCGTAACATTATAATCAATTAGTCCTTCATGTAATCCAATTATGCCTGAGAAGATACAAGAGCTGACATCCAGTGAGCCCTGTTCATCAGTCATCAACAAATCTAATAGACATGTCCTCAGGGGGTCCCACTCCAGGCACAAATCCAGTTGAGGATCCTCTAGGGATGACTGTGGCATCAAAAATTGAACATGTGGTACATCAGTGAGCGGCTACAGGCTACAGGAGTCATTAGAGCAGGGCTGATAAACTAGCATCAGGGCACTGGTAACTAATACAGAGACAAACAGGGACAATATACGGCTTAGGTTTCACTGAGGTTTCCGGTTCAGAGATCAAGGATGTTTGACAAATAGTAAATCAAAGTGTCCAATAGCAATCGTTTATCAGATACAGACAGAGGCTAAGAGGCTGTATTGATGTGTACTGAGCAATACCACAATAGTAATCTATGGTACCATGAAAAGTACAATGATATAAACAAGGACATTAATGAATACAGCTCTTCTGAATTCATCACAATGCTAAAATAAACAAGTATCACAAATATCACTCAACCCAAAAAGTTTTTCCTGCCACAGTCCTCTCAATTTACCAATGCTTGGGACTGACATAAATGCACTGGATTGTGACTACATGTGGCTTGATTATTTGACAAAAGGGCTATTCCTAAACATGTTGCTAATAAACTACAGAACTGTGACTGATCTACAGTAATCCTCATAAGTGTCTGTAATGCCGCTAATCACAGAGTAATTAAATGGATTATGTTATAGACCAAACAAAGAGAGTACAGCCCTGATCCTGATGTGAGCTGAGCCAAAGTGAAGTGTATCTTTGAGAGTTTCTGGCAGCAGCGGCAGGTGGAGGACCGGAAAGAGGTTGGTGGAAAAATAATGTTTACCCTCTCTTCACCCTCTTCAGTGGAGACAGAAGAGATACATGGAGAAATAGAGGGAGGACAGAGGGGGACCAGTGAGGAAAAAAATTATGTTGGCATAATGATACATTGTGTTGTTTTTTAAGGTTTTGTGTATTAGGTGGTATCACATTAAGATTACTAATCATTATTTAAATTATGTTAAAAATGAAGATGTGTAACTCGCTAGTTCTTTTCTAAATCTTAGCCAACAAACAATAAAATAGCCTACAATAACAAGATTAAAAGTAAAAAAAATGAAAGTTAAAGCAAAAGTTTTGTGTCGTATTATATTGTATAAAAGCTATAAATCGCTTTTACTGGTAAAATAAATAATAATACATTGGCTTTCTGGACACTCAAAGTCACAAATGCAATATCTGTTCACTCTATAATCACACCCGTGGTGGTAAACAACCTCTACAGCCACAAAGCTGGCCTGGAGAAGACCATGGAAGACCAATCACATTCATACATAGACAAGGTGGGTAAAGTGTCCTACGCAAGGACACAATGAAAGTATACAATGGCTGGTATATGGGCTATGTGAAATGTGCTCTATATGAATATGATGCCGAGTGCTATAAGAAATAATTTTCAGTGTCTCTTTATAATATTAACTAAATACCAATATTAACAGGCATCCCGCACCTTTAAACCTACTATTCATTTCTAGTGTCAAAGGGGCCATGTGAATTCAAATCTACTCTGTTGCTCTTTTGTGCCATTTTATTGTGGCAAGCGATAGGTCAGACGGAGAAGCCAACAGCACCGCGAAAAGGCGACTGGAGAAAAAAAAACTCTTCAAGACCTCATGTGAAATAGAAGAGCGGCTAAACGTCCCGGGGCAAAATTTCAATCAATGTCTCCTTGTCCTTTCACCACGGCAAATTAGATTGTGCCCATACAACAGAGAGAGAGAGAGAGAGGAAGGGTGGGGAGTGACCCTGAACTGACAAGAGGAGAGACACCCGGATTTGACAGGTAGAAAAGTGTTTAGGCACAGGATACAGCTACACAGAGCAAGTTAGCGCACTGGCAATGATGCAAGATGACACAAAGGAATTTAAGTAAAGTTTTGGAGGAAAACAAATAAAAACATAGTATAGGACAGTGGTTGCAAAACTTTTCATACCAAGTACTGACTCGATGAATATCAGGCTTTTTAAGTACTATTTTTCTGAACAAGAATGACCAGGAATAAACCCGATCTAAAGCCAAAGATAACATTTAACAATGACTAAAGCAGAAAATGCAAGTCTAAACTAGTTTTACGGTATAAGTGCCAAAACCAGGAGTAAGCAATGGTCTGCACATCAAAAAGCCTGTGGATCATCAAAGGTTCCCATAACTGCAGTTAGAGAAACACTGGTCTAAGGCACTAAAAACAATGATAATTTATTGAGAATGAGATGCATATTGAGTTAGCAAGTTCCTAAGGGCACAGTGATCAATAGACCTTTTTAGACCCTGAAGTGCACCTCATGAGCATCTGACTATTCTTAACTCAGTGTGACCCAGGGCAGCACAAAGAGAACACTTTGCTGTTACAGAATACAACATTTGACATTTACAAAACAGACCAATAATATATTTACCTTTTTTTAATTGTGTGGACTCCATACATGTCCCTACATATTAGCCGCTACTAAACATAAACATTCCATCTTGTAGAATGGGTCACATCAGAGCCATTGTCAACAATTATTGGCGTACAGAAACGTCCATAGTCAGACATCAGGAAGTGGAGAATAGAGAATTGTTATTATTTATAATGCATCCATATCTACACAAGACAGAAGCTCCAGTGAATCATGTAATGTAATTAGAGCCTAAATCAAAACGCAGCATTGCAATGAAATGAGATCTATCGGCCAGTGTCTTCTCGAGAGAAGAGGATGCAGATAAAAATGATGTCCCTAATGCATTGAGAGGGAGGAGCGGCTAAAGAGAATGCTAATACTGCTTCCTATGGGACATCCCAGGGTCAGCATTAGGACTTGGTTAAGGTTTCAGAGGTCAAAAGTCAAAGCAGGGTCAAAGATACAGAAGCAAGGTCACATCAAGAGGTAAACGGATCAATGCTTTTACAAGTCGACATCTGTGACACCTTATCATAAAAACAAAGGTCTGATGTGAAGACTTTGTTAATAGATTTTTGAGTTACGCTGCATGTGGGGGACAATATGCAGATTGTCATTCACACAGACAGAAGAAGCAGTTTTAGCAATTAGACCTAGAAAAAATATGTTCCTGATCATCAAACAGTGCTCAAGTCAAAGAGTGCAATGTCAAAAGTCTGCACATAAAAGTGCTCTCATGCTTACCAGGTAGAACACTTGAAGCATTGTTATTACTATAGCCCACCCTGTATAATCCCCCACTGTTAAGAACTAATTAACCATCTGATTACTGAGACACTCTTTCAACAAAGTTGTTTGAAAAATCATTATTTCTTTAACTTTCTGTTGTTCTTTGAACTTCCTTTATAGTTTACTTTTAAGTGCGGCTGATGCTGCTGCTTTGGGCACTTTTATAAAAAAGCCGATGACTCTTAAATTGAAGCTGATTGCCAATTTCCTTGGTTTAATTACCACAGAGAGAAACACTAAACTAATCAGTAACCTGTGACCTGCGACAAGCTAAGAGGAAAAACCAGGATAAGCAGCAATTCACTTTTCTGACGTCAGCAAATAATGATGCAAGATAAATTTAAAGCAAAAGTAACATCACCCAGGGCAGTTTCTCAAACTGTGGTCCACAACAGACCCTAAGAGGTCCACTGTGTCACAAAGATATAACATTTTATTTTGTGTTTCTCAATTCACCACAGACCTCCCTAAGCCATTAATGATCACAAATAAGTTGACTTCTAATTTGAAAATGAGGCAAATTTAGCCTTAATCGAGACTGTAGCCTTTTACAAAACCCCATCCCTTTAAGTCTTGGGGGTTAGGTGGGTCGCAATAGTTTTCTCTAAGACAAAGTGGTCCTTGGTTTGAAAAGGTTTGTGAATTTTATCCTTGTGTAGAAATCTGTTAAGTTGCCTATAACATAGTGTACTGAAAGCAAATCAGAAAAACATTTCATGTAAAACTCAACTGAAATTTAATCAGGGATCATTGAGTTCATACTGTGAAACTTTGGCCAATCACAAGCTAAGTTACAAGAGGCTTTCAAATAAGAGACACTCGCATGGCTTTTTTTTTCAATTAAGTGGTTAGTTTGAAAAGATCTTGAGAAAGGAGAGTGATTGGGGACATGGTAAGGTTGCTTCAATAGCATTCACAGCATATAGCATACAATTAATAAATCGGTTATCTGTCATGCACTTGCCATTTTAATTGTTTGTTCTTGTACAATTTGTATTTTATTTCCTTAAATTGTTGAGTCTATAGAGTAAGCTTTTTACACCACACTATGTAGCAATTATTTAACTAAGATTATAATTTATGTTTATGTTACTGTTGTCTTTAGTCAGTCTAATGGGACAACCCCACTATTTTAAACCCATCTAGCCTCTCAGTATCTCACCTTAGCTTCACTTAACTTCCCATCTCTGCATCTGAACACAGTGTGCACTCAGAAACTGGCCATATTTTCCTAAACAAAACAAACAGCCAGTGTTTGCAGAGAGATAGGAGCAGCTGTCGCACACCTGCCCCGTCGCGCTGGTTACATCTCCTTCACGAGTCTTTTGTTGAAGCTAACGGACAGGTGATGTACTGCGTGTCCTGAACGAACTGTGAGGTTTTCAGCACTGGGTAATTAGCCAGAGCTGCCTTGACATTCAAACTGGGACAAGTATGATGATCATCCTGTCATGACTGGAGACAGGGACGCGATGAGATGTAGGGCAAAATATGTGGGCTATTGTTGTTCAACCAAACCAGCGATACTAAATAGGATCAAGTTTAAAGGGTTAATCTGAACGGACATGACGTTAACAACAAGATAACCACAACAATGCTGGTTAAAGTAGCTAATACTATAGGAAGGTAATTTAAATATTTATTGCCATAAATATGACTTCTTCAACAATAAGAATGCCCAGTTTGATTTAAGTGCCTGCTGAAAGTTTTTGCATGTTAACATTCAAACAGGCAGGACTGACCAGAGTGGGATGAGATGCAAGGCAAAACATATAGGGTATTGCTGGCTACATGCACATTTCTCATAAACTGTAAGTACTTGACTATGTTGTCAGGTACGTACAGTTTATTAGAAAAGTGCATGTATAGATTATTTAAGTTTAATTGGAAGTTGGTCATAATGTACTTTTTATGTCCAGTCGAACCACACTTATAGACAGCAATATTATTTTTTCCAATGAATTATGTACATAGCAAGCAGACACAGCCTTAGGAAACAAAATCAACACCAATGTGTATAGAGCACATGATGAAATATCAGAATTCAACTTTCAAGCTTTACAAAACTAACTTGAGCACAATCACGGTCATGGTTTTCCATCCTGTTACAATAATAATGTGGACAAATTAAATCAATTGCAATCTATTGAAACCTGTATATAATGCTAAACATCAAGTGTCATAAAATGCGTTCAATTTTGAGACAAAACCAAGAAGTGATTTATTTAAGACCTGCTGTGAGACCCTGATATAACAACCGTCATTCTGCTGTCACCATGAGGATTAATCACAGTATATTACATGTAACAATGTGGCACCTTTCATAAAATCATAAATCAGTTTAACGACAATGAAACACACTGCTCTCAGGAGCCATGACGTACACTGACTTTTGCACCAATGACGTAACCCCAGTGCTGGGATACACAAGCCTATATGTACAGTATAACATATACTGATGGCCACTATATTAGCTAGACGTATTTACCTGCTTGTGAACTCCAATTGTTTATCAGCCTATCAAATTGCAAGATGACAAAACATGAAGGTGGCATACAGCAGCAGAGAAGACCATACCAGTGCCACGTTATTAGGTAAAAGGTCTAGCTAATTAAGGGGAATGGTTGTAAACAGTTTCAAATAGTAAGAGTAAACAAAGAAAGAAATGCACACTTTCCTTTTTAATATGGCTGAAAATAGACAGTAGGCGATAATCATCCGTGCTAAATTAAGATATTGAGTTTCCTCAATTGCCTTAGTGATAGAGAACTTTGTTATAGTGTCTGTAACTCTTCCTAATTTTTCTATTCAGGACTACTACAGACCTGATTAACTGCAATAAAATGTAAGTAATAGGCTTTTTAAAATAAAAAAAGTGTCTATACAATGCAGAAGCTAAATAAAGACAACTACTTCCACAATTAAATTATGATTTTTCCATGATAGCAGCATGGGCAATGGCTTCATGGTAATCCCACATTCAAATCCCAAACAAAGCATGACACGGTGGTGGGACATGGGCACACTCCTGAGTTATGAGGGGCACTTTAAATTTAGCCCGTTCAGGACAACAGTGTTGGTACAGTTGGGCCGTGGGATTGTGGTCTGGATTATAATATTATGATATATGGTGGCTGCGTATTCATTTTGAGTCCAGGGTTCACTGTCATACCAAGCATAGCACCCACTGCACAATTCAAGTATCACTTTCCACACGCACGCAGACATTGCAAAACATCACTATGTATCTGAATTATGGAAAACAATATGTATTTTATTTAAGTCACCATAAACTTATAAATTTATCATAGTGCACTTTAGTTCAGTGGGTCCTGTTGAAAATTTGCTATAGACTCTCCATAGATGTTTTGCAATAGTAAATGAAGTTTGCAGAGATTGATACTACACTGAGATTGTAAAGCATCCCAAAACAAAGATACTGTGGTCTACAACAGTGCTCACTCAGTCGTGCATAATGAGACTGATAGTGGCCAAAAGATAAGCCCTGAAATTGTATATTTGAGCGTAAACAGAAATGCGAAAATAATGTTTAATAAGAAAAAATGTAGAACCTTTTTTACTTTCTTTTCATCTTAATTTCCCAGCCAATTACAACATAAATATAATTTGCGTTATTATAGGCTACATTTAGCCTTAATATCTGCGAAATTTCATGGATTCGTTTCTTTCTGAGATAACCTTTATTTTTACTTTATCTTTACTTTTATTTTTTATCAATTCCCCTTAACTGTAAAAAGACATAGTATAACCTAGTCATGCTTTCGGTTTCTCAATAAGTCCCATGTAGGCTATCACTTTTAACTGCGTAAATTAACAAAAGCTCCAAAATACCTAAACGCCAGTGAAGAGAATTGTCTTTACCTTCAAACAACAGCAGCAGCACCGCGATGTTTCCCGGAGAGAAACCACAACTTGACCCCATATTCTCCAAACATAAGTGAAAGTTTATGATTAAAACGCGATTCCAAAAAGTTCCTCTTCCTCCAAAAACGGCCAATAAAACCACGTGAAAGATTTCGTAGCGTGCGTAAACCGGCGCGTGTGGAGCTGATGGAGTGGGTCCTCAGACAGTGTCCCATAGACGGCTGCGGTGGGGCGGGCTGGCTGTTGTCCTGTCCGGGGGGAGGAGGAGACGCACTGCCTCACCGCCGCACACTGCCCTGTGCCTTTCAGCATCTACAGGAAATTTAAGAGCATAATTTACCAGCAGCAGGTCAGCCATCTCATTAACACCCAGCGGCGGGAAAGTATTAACAATTATGCCGAAATGTGTGGCCATTTTAAAGCAATATTAATGAGTCAATAGTTTTCAGGTCTACACTACTTGATTAGCTGCAATTTATTTTGAAAGGACAATATTCTAGGTTTTAATTAATTAAAGATACGTAGGTAGGCTAATTTTTTGGACAGTCATACATTGGTTCTGTTTCCAGCTAGTTTTAAAAAATAATGAAAAGCTTATGCCTGTTGAGATAGTTGTAACCTTGATGGGGTGATAGTGGTTAAAGGAGTGATCTTGGGATAAAACCATGTTTATGGTAGTCCTTTCCTCTCCAATAATTAACTTTCCCACTCACTGTTTGGCATCTAAATTTCATTAAAAACAAACAAAAAAACAAGCAGGATTAGGCTACTGGATACAATTCCAACCATCTTTATTGGCATTGTGTTTACAAAGACCATTAATTCCAACCAAGTTATTTACAGATTTGTCCCAAATTATTTAAAAATGCTAGATGTAAATGTTTTCTCAGGAATCAACTATTTGTGGGGGTAATGCATTAGTTGCATGACAGCAGCTCTTAATAATTGACTGGCACCCTTTGAAAAGTTTCTTTTGTGTTAATAAATAATCAACACATGTAGCAGCTTGGATCAAACCTCCAGAACCCTCTGAGTCTAAAGACACAGTTAAAGTGTGGTACTTTCTGCGTGGGACGTCCCGTCAGTGCAGTGATGCAGTACAGCAGCCTCGGGGCAGACACCAGTCACTCACTGCAACTCGCACCAATCAATGACTCTGAATGTCCCCAGCACCACTGCAGCTCGATGAGCTGAACCAGAGCATGGAGATAAACATGCTGCAATGTAAACAACTGTATCTTTTAATGCAGGAGTTAACCAGCAGTAACATGATCTAACTATAAGACACTAACAGGTAAATGTAATTAAAAACAGCTGTCTTCTGCATACATTTCAATTCAGGTAGGATTTTCACCCAGTGTGCAACCATTGGGAACTCTTCTCTGGTGAGAAATAATGTTAGGAATATTTGCAAGCCGAAAATACACGTGTCCTGTTCTCTCAAGGTACTCTAACATCCGACAGCTGATGTTCACCTAAAGAGCCTGTTTTCAGTCTGAGCGATAATAGCTTCCTCAACTCACATGGAAACATTTGCAGTGAGATCATGCTTTTTCCCAACACAACGACACATACAGTATGCATGACATTGAAGGACTGGGATTTAGGCAGCACTATGTAAACTAGAATATAAAACCATTTTATTTTACATAATTAGGGGTCATTTCTTTTCATATAAGACATTATTGAATTTGATCCGGGAACTCAAACCCTATAATTACTTACAGGAGACGTGTCAGCACTTTCTGTGAATATGCAAAATGTAAGACAATACCTTTATCTAATTGATTTGGTAAGCAGATACTGTATTAAAGTCTTCATTTACGCTGAATAAGACCCCAAATATAATCCCGGTGGTGTACCAGGGGAGGTGGTCCGGATCATTATGTGATATAGGAAGCCCAGTGGTCTCCAGCAGCAGCAGAACAGTGTATTAAGGCTAAGGTTTCCATAGGTATCTTGAGACATATGCCCAACACAGATCAATACAGACAAGAAAATGTGGTGTCGTCATTATACTTAACCACAATGGTGTCGTATGGGCTTTGTCTGACAGTGCTACAATGGATTATGGGCAATATGGAGAAATTTAGTCTGATGTGTTGATCTGGAAGATGTTTTACTTGAAATACAAGGCATAGACTGTTACTGTTAATGTCCACAATAAATATGAGAGAGCTATTTCTCAGTTATCAGAAAACAAAATTCAGCTACAAATACCTATAGGCTACCATTTGATGATCTCCAGTCTTTCCAGGAAAATAACAGATTGTGGTTGTGGCCTAGCCTTATTTGACAGCCATTCAAAATACCTTAAGTAACAACTGTTGTCCAAGTGTTATGTATTTGTCCTCGTGAGCTGTTATTTCCTGCATGTTGCGCTAAATGAGTCAGCAGCTAAAAGCCTTTACGATCACCAGTGTTTTTAAATGCACCAAACACATCCTTTGAATCTCTCTCATGAGTCTGTATTGATCTCTTTGTTTTGAATAAGCTTCTCTCATTTCCATCACTGGCACTATCTAATGTGTATTTACAATCTTAAGTATTTTTCCAAAGCCGGTCCTATGGGAAGCCAACAAGTACTGTTCAAGACGATTACCAAACGCACCACACACCGCGAGCCGTCCGATATTATTAGGCCTTGTGAGGAGAGAGTAATAGGATTTGCTGCTGGAGGAAGAGCTCGACGTTGCCTCATTTCATTAACGGGATGGTCATTTCATGATGTACGCAGCACCTGACCTAATGCTATAGATACTCTCACACACAGACTACACTTCACCATCGGATGCATAAGTCACTCAAGAAAACTCACTAGTACTATTTTATACTGATTTATTCTTGGTTGGTATTGGGCTTGGGCTAGTCTTGGTTACTTCTACTAGTTGGGTCTTGGGTTAGCTTCCGCAGTGCTCAATTTTATTTCCAAATTGTGTTATGGTTTTCTGAGGATTACAGTTGGGTTAAATTCTGTTTTGAGTTCAGGTTGAAAGCCATGCTAGGTACTTCAAAATGCAAACACACTTGGGACAATAAGTGTATTTTGTACAGTTTTTTAACATGCCTAATTGGCTGTCAGTCACACTGTGCAATTAGGGATGGTGAGGTCCAGAACAGGCAGTGACACTGTGTGATGGATGCTGACAAATTTAAAACAACAAATGCAATATTCCACAACTAATTAACAAAATGATACTACTGAGGAATTAGATGTGGTTTGGTGGAGGAGATGGCTATTGTTTAGGAGATAATTTATCATATATTGAGTAAACATGGACTAGACTCATTTTTACTTTAAATATCAACTTAATTGGATGTACAGTGTTTGCCGTAACAGTTTAAGGGTCAAATCCTGCATTAGTCTTGGTTGGATAAACAATTAATTACCAGAATAGGTCCAATACACAATTCACTTAAACAGACTTCCATCATATTGGAATTATGAATAAAGTAAAATACATGTAAATGTAAAACACTTAATAAGCCTTCCTGTTGCACACTGAACCATATCAGTGCATTTCCTGTGATTATCTAATTGTGAAAGTGCACGAGGTGTCATCCACATTAATGGCACTCCTTTGTGAGCAGTGCATCTTGACCCCTATTAAAGAGCTGGGACTGAGGCGGCAGATGGTCCCCACAGTGGCACTCACAGAGAGGGGTGTCCATGGAAACTGGAGCCGTAATGGGCGCACGGTGTGTACTGGAATCACTCAGGCTAATTTGTTAAGTAGCGTCTCGGTATATTCACTTTAATCAGTCTATTGGACAAAACAAGCAACATAAACACCAAACATGCCACTTACTCAATGAGAAACACACAGATGGTACATAATACACTGTACTGGTTTGGTACAAGTTTAGACGTGGTCAATACACTCAAACTGGCCACTGTGTTAGGTAGACCTTGTTGTACATACCTAATATACTGTAAAGTAGCACCCAGTGTGGTCTTCTGCTGCTGTAGCCCACCTGCAGACCTTGATCTATTAGCAGGTTATCTGAGCTAATTTTTCCCCTTTTTTCAGTCTCTGATCTCTGGCATCAAATTGTATTTAGCTGCAATTTAATGTTTATACTGTACCATGCATTGGATCAAAGTTGAAATTTTATAGTATAGAATAGAAAACATGTTTTACCATGCTTTTTCTGGCTATGTAACTAAAAGCTATAATTCAAAAATAGTCTACTTGAAGAAGCCTAAACACCCTTAATGAATATGACCAAATCACAGCACCAGTTATGGCCATGTTTTTATAGCCCTTCATATGTTAAAATAATCAATACATTTCATCATGGCTTGAGGTCGTTAAATGAAAAAAGTGTAATATTATCCATATTATCCACAGTGGTGAGTGGGTTCATATTTTGAGAAAGAACCTCTTCCTGTAGAGCCAGTAGGAGATGAGCACCCACAGAGCAGTGCCCCACAGATTCTGGAAAAGAAGCTCACAGTGACTGTCCCGAACACGCATGTCCCAGCTGAACGGGAAGTAGAAGCCCAGCAGAGAGTGACCCACATACACCAGGATGGAGTTCAGGCCTTGAGAAGCAAAAAGGAATTTAGAAGTGATTTAAAACTAGTGATTAATAGGAAGAAGAGACATTCAGCACCTTATCAACCAACCTAAGATAACCATGAGATAAGATGACATATGAGCGGTATGTGACTTTTTTTCCAAATTAAACAAAATATACAAAAACTCGCTGTATGTGTGTCAACTGTAGGAAAAATACAAGCTTATTTTGCTTTTATAGTA
>JAVQKG010272706.1:0-15011 GCA_036025885.1 Hypseleotris bucephala
TGTACTACATTACCTGCAAATGATGGTGCATTCTGGGAATGTACAAGCAAAGCAAAGAGTAGCATATTAGCATGGCCCAGCAACCAGAGATTCTGCACTTGGTTTACAAGGCGCAAACGTTTTCACGGTGTCTCTATGGTGTCTCAATTGTGTCCAAATGTAATGAAGATGTACAAAGTTAAAGAAGAATAAAAGCTGACATCAGTATGAAACGTGAGCCTTTTTATTGCAAAATAAACCGGTGCAGCTACAGACTCCATTCTCTTTATGCTTCCTCTCAGCGCCCTCTTTCCACAATTATTTTCATTATACTATCACCTCTGAATTGAGCCAATTATAGCTGTCATGAGACATGGAGTGACCAAAGTGGAGGAACAGGGGAATTATTGATAGTTCTAGTTTGATTCAAAGCCAGCAAAAAGAAAGACTCATTCCTTCTGTGACCAGTAAAATGAGCTGCTGCTATTTACTGGGCAGAGAGTTAACTTGTAGAATAAAACTAAACTGTTGTAATAGTAAAACATTTATAAACCTTTATGTTTCACTATTATACAAGCCTGTTACCTATTTCAAAACATGACTAGGTCTTCTACGTCTTTAATTATGTGTTGTCTTTAAGGGATTCGCACTGATGAGCCTGCAGTGTTTGCTAACAGCTGGGCTGTTGACCTGCCCCATGAAAGACATTGCCCTGCAGTAGATCTTGACTTCAGTGGGCCTTGTCAGTCAGAGTCTGACATGGATGTAAGAAACAAAACAGCAGAAAAAATATGATATTGTAATGTGTAATTTTATTATTTTATCTCCATCTTAATATATCACATGCACAGGATGCTATTGAGAAATGCAGTGCACTTCTCTTCTTCCCATTTTTGTCATGTCATGAAAACATTGACCCAAATCCATTTGTGGCCAGCTGTGTGTCCGACCTTTGTGGGTAAGTTTTATTTTTACAATTTCCTATCTATGTTTAAATGTTTGGTTCTGTTACAGTTTTGGTTATTGTTTTTAGGGCTGATGATGAGGAAACATTTTGCCGAACCTTGGTGGAATACACTCGTGCCTGCTCACATGTTGGTTATCCTGTGAGGGAATGGAGAGACAGCTTTCCCTCTTGTAGTAAGATGTTGTATTGTTAGACAAGTGGCATTTAAGTCTTGTTCAGGTACTTGTGTGTATCTTTGCTAAATGATTGCTCTATGTCTCCAGATGATGGCTGTGAGGACAGTTTTGTCTATAGAGACTGTATCAGCTGCTGTCCACCCACATGCACATTTGAGAAAGAATGTTTGGGAACCAACCTGCATTGTCTGGATGGCTGCTACTGTCCCGATGGTATCACAACAAAAGACATTATCTTTAAATGTGATTGTACCCTTGTCCTTCACATCCACTTAATTTTGCTTTATCTGCTAATAGGTCTTATCCTACAAAATGGAACCTGTATCGCAGCATCCCAGTGTCCATGTGTTTACCATGGCACATCTTATGGACAAGGACATGTACTTCAACAAGGATGTAGTGTTTGGTCAGTACCGGTACACTAAATTGCAGTAAAGTACATTTCAATGGTTTTACAAAAAAAAAAAAATTTTGTTAACACAATTTAATTTGTATGATGTAGTGTGTGCATGGGCGGAGTGTGGAATTGCACAGAAAACAACTGCACAGGTAAAATCTCAGTACACCATATAGGGCTTTTATAGATACTCACCGTTAATGTTAATTCTCTCAAATTTTCTATTCCAAGCTGAGTGTTCAGTAGTTGGAGATTTGTTTGTGACAACCTTTGATGGAAGGATGTTCCTTCAGCCAGGGGCGTGCCAGTATGTCCTTGCAAAGAGTCGCATAAGCAGCAAGTTCATTGTCACACTGCAGTACACTACCTGTGCTGAGGTAACAGATAACCAATGTGTGTTTATTAAGAACTAGGATACAGTCTTTTTAACATGTTGACTTGGCTTTCTCTTTGTAGCATCAGGTGTGTATCCAGTCTGTGACACTGGTATTAGATGAAGATATGGCTCGGCAGATTACGTTGACCAGAGAGGGAGAGGTGATAATTGGAGTCAATCCAGCCCCTGTACTTCCTTATGTGGATGGTACATATCATCAATGTCTTTATTTCATTAAACATTCAATTCAGATTGAACAACTTTCAGACTTTTTGTCCTATACTTTACAGATTCTGTAGAAGTACGGAAGCTGACATCTGTATTTACACAACTAAAAACAGGAATTGGTCTAAAAGTTCTTTATGATGGTCGAGGAGGGAGGATCTATTTGCAGATTGAAAGCCAGTGGCGTGGTTTGACTCTTGGTCTCTGTGGAACCTTTAATGGAAATTTACGCGATGACTTCCTGTGAGCTGTTAAATTCTACTTAAAATGAAAAAAAAAAAAAGTGAAATAATATAATCTCTTAATTCTTAATGTGTCTGATAAAGGTCCCCTTCAGGAATGATTGAAGGAACTCCTCAGCTCCATAGCAATGCTTGGAAGGTGTCTTCTGCCTGTATAGCCCCTGTTAATCTGCCTATTATAGACCCATGTGAAATGAACCAGCACAACGGTAATATCATTTTAATTCATATTTTTAGGTAAGATAGATGTGTCCAATTTAATACAGATTTTTTTGTGAATGTAGTTTACTATGCCAACCAATGCGAGATTCTTCTGGGGAGTGTATTTACTCCGTGCCATGGCTACATCAGTCCAAATGTGTACCAGCAGCAGTGCCGGTACCAGGCATGTCGCTGTGGAAGCAGTTGTTTATGCACAGTCCTTGCTCACTACGCTTACCTCTGCTCAAAGCATGGTGCAGACATCAACTTCAGATCACACGTTTCTGAATGTGGTGAGTGTAATATTCTTAATCTAATAATTTCTTCAGAGTATGTTTTGTAATTGTGTCATCTTTGTAGGGGTTGTGTGCCTGGGAGGAATGCTGTACCACTCATGTGTGTCTACGTGTGGCCGCTCATGTCGTGCTGTGTCCAGCTCAGACACATGTGACCCTGAGGAGTGTGCTGAGGGCTGCGGTTGTCCACATAATAGTTACTATGACGATGTGCGCCAGCGCTGTGTGCAACTGTAAGTTTTTCTTTACAAAATAATACAATGGCAGCAGTAGTTATTTTTAATATCGTGGCTTTCACCTCAGGTCTCAGTGTCATTGCTACTCTATGGGAGGAGTGTCGCAGCCAGGAGAAGTGACCTTTAGTGCATCTGGCCCATGGTAAACCACCATTGTCTTTATGTTCCTTACATGAAAAGAAAATGACAAAATATATATTTATTTACAATCCAGTGTATGCATTAAAATATTAATAAACCAATTGTTAAATGTAATGCCTGTATAATTTACCATTCCCAAATAATAATTTATTCTTGATCAGCCTGTGCAGAAATGGGAAGATGGAGTGTGTGCCAGAGGAACAAGGTACGTCCTCCATCCATTTCCTTTCTGTGATTTACTACATATTACATTTGTTATGTATTTCCTTGATTGGCTATTTCATTGGAGGTTTTACATTTCTGCATGTGTCCTCAATGCAGATGAAGACAGCTCAGAAGTTGGAGATTGTCCAGAGGGGAAGGTGTACCACAGCTGCAGCGAGCAGAGAGGAGGAGTGGCCTGTGCACCGACCTGCCGCAACCTCATGCTCAATATGACCTGCCCTCCCAACACACCCTGCATACCGGGCTGCGTTTGTCCTCCTGGGTAATTACCACCTCAGCAGCCTCACTTCACAACATACTGCAGATGTTTATTTTGGGAAAATGATTTCACATTTCAGTGAAAGCATAATTCAGACTTATATTTGGAGAGATAGACTTTATAGACGTTATGTATGGTAAAAGAAGTACTAGAAAAAAAAGCAGCTATTTTAATCAGTCTATTTTATGTAATAACTTCTTTGTGTTATGTGTTTACATTTTTGAAGCCTGGTTTCACATCATGGGGACTGTTACTATCCAGAGAACTGTCCATGTGCCTGGCTGGGCCTTGAGTATCTCCCTGGAGAAACTGTGGAAACTCCATGTTACAGATGGTATAAGGCTTGGTTATACAAGTAACTACAGTTACTGAGACACAATATTTAGGTCTATTATTAGCAATATACAGTAACTTTTTGTACTTCTCCTTTCATCTTAGTGTGTGTCACCGTGGCTATTTTAACTGCAGCTATTCACCGTGTCCCGCTGTGTGCACTGTCTATAGTGATAGACACTACCATACCTTTGATGGACTGGAGTATGACTACCATTCAGACTGTCAAGTCTACCTGATTAAAGTAAGTGATGCATTATACACACGTGAGATTCACAAGAGTAAACACAACTCTATGAATCCCTCTAAAGGATTAAGGAATTCACTTTGGCTACTGACAAAGTATGTGTGGACAGGCGGGACATGTTTTAAAGAGCGCTATAGGAGCATCATTCTTGTTTGTAGACAAGCGTGATTTGGATCTGGAAAAAGTCTTTTAATCTCAGAAGAAAAGGTGGTTTTAATTAGAACAAATTAAGGTGTGTGTTTGTGTGTGAAATTTATGTTGGTTCGTTTGCAGCACAGTAATGCTATCAGACATTGGGCAAAGCTGTAACAACACAAAGGAAGTAGTGTTCGATTGAAAACCCTGGGCTTCTGCGCTCCCAGGGATATAGAATGAGAATTAGCAGAACAGACACTCCAATTCAGATCCAACAGACTGCCGACCACCACTTAGACCTCAAAGAATGGCCCAGGAGGTCAGGCCTCTGTCCTAATAGCCTGAAGTTGCTTCCTGTTCTTGTCACCTTTCAGTTACCTAGAATGACATAGCTTCCTCCCCTGTGTATTGTATTACTGTATATTCAGTTAACTGTATTTTTTTGCAACTTAAATTAACTTTATTGCATTTCTGATTTTATGTGTAAAAAGTATTCCATAAATGTCCTTTTACCATTAGAGCACTGGAGAAACGGAGGTGTCCATTATTGCCCAAAACAAAGACTGCTATGAGAGTGGAATTGTGTGCATGAAAACACTTGTTATTCATGTGGGACTGACCAAGATCTACTTTACTGACAACTCTGGAAACCCTGTAGGATATCCAGCCTTTTACATATTCTTAATCAATCATCTCAAATAATTTAGAGATGGTACTAACTCTTCTTCACTTTTTCAGAGTCCCTCTTCTGTGATCGGAAGAGGTTCTGAGTTTGAACTGTGGAAGGCAGGCTACTACACTGTTGTTCATTTTGCCAACCAGGACTTAACCATCCTCTGGGATCGCAAGACTACTGTACACATCCGAGCTGGGCCGCAGTGGAAGGTCTGGGTCAAAATACAATACCATACAATAGAGCTGCACAATAACACACATTTGGATTTTAACTTAATAAAAAAGAACTATTCGAGGATACTAAAAACTAGGACTAGGACTGTCATTTTGCAATTCACAAAACTAATGGGTATAAATCATGAATTAAATAAAGGAATAAACTGACCAACTTTTAACATGAAACCAACATGGTGTAAGTTAATATTCTGTTGCATTGAGGCTCAGACTCACTTATTGTAAGACAATGTGATAACGTAATGTGCAGCCCTTCTTCATACTGGTATTTGCTGTTTTAATGTTGCAAATGCAGTTGTGTAACAGTGTATGTGTCTTCTAGGGCCACCTCAGTGGGATGTGTGGTAACTTTGATAGTGTGACAGTGAACGATATGACCACCTCGAGCCACATGGAGGTCAATAATGCACAGACATTTGGAGACAGCTGGGCCCTGGGGCAGGTATGAGTCAGCACAGACCTCAGCTCACATTAAGCCTCTCTTTAGCCTGTTTGTTTTCTCTCTCTGACTTTATCTTCCTCACTTACTCTTTCACTCTTCTCCTAAGCCTCTGTTGCATCTGTAATTTATGTGGGCTCCATTCCCTGGAGTCCCCTGTGATATTTAAGAGTAATCAGACACTCAATCATCCTGTGTTGTGTGCGTGTGTGTTTTTGTGTGCGTCAGTGTGAAAGTGACTACATAGTGGCCCGACCGTGTGAAGGGGACTTGGGAAGACAACCGTATGCTAAAAGGGAGTGTGCCCTTCTCTACAGTGATGTCTTTGCTCCCTGCCACAATGTGGTGAGTCCTCTTAGACATTCAAATAAAATGTAGGCAGGTATATGACTTTTGTTGTTGTAACATAAAGTACATTTCAAATACTACTACATGACCCACATCTTGGTCTTAAAAGAATGCATGTGTGTAGTTGTCCAGCAGAGGGCGCCATCTGTATGTGAACAAAAATTTTTAAAATACACCACACATACACCAACACAGTCAGTTCATGTGCAATAGTCAATTACATTTCAGTATTCAGTTCAAAAGGAAAAGATTCATACTCCCTAAACTGACTAAGCAATTATGCTATCCAAAGCTTCAAAAAACATGCAATATCTCACTCTGTTTTTGACGTTACATTTGCTATAATTTTGTCAGTGCTACAGTTTTTTAAAAGAAATTGAGTGTGTCATATTTTTGATTGCATATGCTTACACAATGTACACATGAGTGGACTGCAGTATAATTTTATCCAGTCTAGACTATCAATGCCTTTAGATGGAACTACTCTGATTTATCTGTCTGTCATAGTGCATATCTGATCCTCTCTCCATTTGAGGTTGACCCACATTCTTTTGTCCTGATAACTCAGCCCTTCTTTCCTGTGTGAATTATTGAAAGATAGTCATCCCCTAAATGAGACCTCCACAGCTCCCCTCTGTGATACTACTGCCTCACTCACATTGGTGTGACTAGAAGTTGTGTCTATGTGTGCAAGCATATTTCAACATGGAGTGTATTCCTTCCAGGTTGATGTGGCCTGGTTCTACAGAAACTGTCTGACAGACACTTGCAATTGTAATCGAGGGGGGGACTGTGAGTGTCTGTGCACGTCCATTGCAGCCTACGCACATAAATGCTGCCAACAAGGGGTCACAATACACTGGAGGTCACCCTCCACATGCCGTAAGTATACAGTACACCCTCAGACCCATATCTTTTAGCACAGGCTAAATGTTAGTGATGTGATCCATTCATGCTCCAGTGTAGTGCTATTTCATTAGGCCGCATAATTTCATTTGATTATGTTTTACATACCTGCATTTTTTCATAACTAATGATATCCTACTTTCTCTCCTCTTCTACAGCATATGATTGTGAATACTATAATCAAGGTAAGTTTAAGAACACTTTTAAATTTGTTTGTGGCTTGTAACATCACTCATTAACAGTCTGTTTTCCTAACAGAGTTAGGTGATGGCCCTTTTTCTTTGGTGAGTGCTGTCTTTAATGATACCATGTTTGGGGTGAACCGCAGCAGCAGCACAGTTTTTCCTCTATTCAGAGAGAGACCAGGGCACATGCCTGTTCCAGGGTTACTGTTTAACTTCATGATCACCGCAGGACTGCAGAAAGACAGAACATCACGTGGGTGTTCAGATTCATGCACAAACATACTGCACTCTCCTTGAGGTAATCTAACCTCTTTCCTTCACTTCTGTCTATATTGACAGGTGTCCCTGTGGTGTCACTGGAATCAGCAGAAAGACCCAACTATTTCCTTGTAGTGTCAGGTCGCAGCAGTCTTCACCTGGAGCGCTGGACGAGAGGCCCAGAGTTTAGTCGTAGGGCTACATTCATCCAACACCAGGGACTATTTCTGCCAGGTCTCACCTCATTCGAACTCATCGGCCACCCAGGAACCTTCCTGACCCTCACACGCACGGCTGCACGGGCCCAAAAATATGATTCATCAGAGGGCTTTAGGGCCAGCAGTAGCTTCAGACTTGAAGGTTGGTAGAAATGTGACTGTGTTTTACAAAAATTAGATACTATTGTTTTTTTTATTATGTCAGAAAGCAGGTTTGTCATTCCTTACCGCATGATGTGCGAGTGGCGCTACCAGGCCTGTGCCAGCCCATGTGTCCACACATGCAGTGACCCAGATGCCACTCGATGCCAGTTCCTGCCCCCGTAAGATAAACACATATTAAAACTGATGTCTGTGTCACCAAAGTAGTGACACTGTAAATTATTTTGTATTTTATAGTGTGGAGGGTTGCTTTCCACGTTGTCCGCAGAATATGATTCTTGATGAAGTCACAAGAAGATGTGTGTACACAGAAGACTGTAAGTACAAACAATGCAGATTTAGCACTATTTTACATACATTAATGACATACATTTATGGCATTTTTTGTTCTTTGTGTAAATTTGTTTAGGTGTGATGCTTCCTCCAACTCCAACACCATTTGCATATGTGACACGATCCAATATAACTACAACTGAAGCAACAACTACATCAACCACTACACCTGTTACAACAACTACAACACCCACTACCACCACCACGACAACCACTACAACTACCACCACAACAACTACCACAACCACTACCACAGAAGCCACCACCACTCCCCCGACCACTACTGTCCCCACCACCAGAGCCACCACTACTGCCTCCACTACTGTCATGCCCACTACCACCACTTCTACCACGCTTCCTACTACTGCTCCTACTACAACATTAACTACGGAGAGGGTTACCACGCCAACTACTACTTTACCAACCACCACTACTACTACTCCCACCCCTCCACTGCCCACTACTACCACCACTACCCCCCTTCCAACCACTACCCCTGAGACCACCACTCTCAGCACTACTGAAATGACCACCACTCTGACCACAACTACTGGTGTCACTACTACTATCACCACTACTGCTGTTCCCACCACTACCACAATGGCCACAACACTTCCATCCACTACTACTCCAACCATTACAACTACAACTTTTATCACCACTCCAACTTTAACTCCGACACCATTGACAACCACAGAACAGACTACTACAGTGGCAACAACTACTCCTCTACCAACCACTCCCACCACCATGCCCCCGACTACAACTATCCTGACTACCCCTGTCTTCACCACTGAGAGCACCACACCTGAAAGCACGACTATAGAGACCACTATTCCAATGGAAACTTCAACTAGTGCCATGACAACTACAGCCACACCTCCTACAACTCCTGAGCCCACTACTGAGCCCACCACTGAGCTCTCGACTACAGAAATAGTCACAAGCCCTACTGTTGTTACGGAGGAAATCTCAACTGTAACTCCTTTTGTTCTGCCGACTGCTCCTTGTACAGTAAGTTTGAAAACACAGTTCATGCTAAAGCAGGCTGTTATATTGTAACTACAGTGCCAAAACCCTAGATTAACTTTATCCAGAGCGTTGCACTAAGGGGTGTTGTATAATTTAAACAAATATAATATGCTTGTAGTGTATAAACTACGAAGCTCTAGATTAGAACCATTTACAACTTTATTTTCTCCACAGCCACCTTACTCGTTCCGTATAGATGAGTGTGCAGAGCTGATCTGTTTCAATGGAGAGTTTCTGCTTCACAACTCGTCTCTTCACTGCCGGTACAACACCACTCAGCCACAGTGTAGTCTGTTGGGCCTACCTGTTCTCATCAGCTCAGACCCCTGCTGTCCACAGTGGCAGTGTCCCTGTAAGTGGACTGTACATGCCATTAATCATGTTATTTTGAAGCAGAATTAATGCTTATAGTTGTACCTTTCTTTAATTAGGTCGCTGTACTGTGATGTCTGACCTGCGTGTGATCACCTTTGATGGAAATAATGTGGCCTTATACGACAATGGTTCCTACATTCTTGTTAGTTTACCAAGAGAGACTATTATTGGTACTGTGGAAAAATGCCCAACAAGTCAGGTAACACATTTTCACAAAGCAGAAATAATATTTGACAAAGGTTTAAATTGTTATCTATATAAGCATAATCTGTATTGATTTTTTGTAGAGTGTCAACTCCATCAGACGAATAGTGAGTACAGATTCCTTCTTATTCATTATCTGGGATTCAAATAGTTCTACTGATGTATCAAAATTACATACACTATAATTGTATATTTTTCCAACCACTTTTTACTGCAGGGTCCCACAGGCACAACATCTGGTTTGTGTTTCAAGAAGCTTAATATCACCACCTCATCCTACAGAATCATTATCAACAGATTAGACCGAAAGGTCAGTCTCTTTCCCCAATTTCCGATAAATAATATTATTTTAGTCACACTAAGAGGATGTGGTGCCCCTTATCTGCTGTGTTTCTAGGTAACAGTGAACTACCGACATGTGAGGCTCCCATTTTCTCGGCACTCTCTCTATGTAGAAGATACTGGCAGCATGTACCTGCTTCATACACCTGGTGGGATGAGTATTCAGTGGTATCACAGCACTGGCATCATGGTGCTGCAATACATGGCTCCCACTAATGGATCTGTACCCACTCGAGGCCTCTGCGGTGAGAACACACACAATAATAGTCCAAACTATGAATAGAGGTAAGACTTGTAAAATGAATGATCTGTGAAAAAAGTTACTTCACTATGTAGAATACTATTTGATTTGAAAGTTTAGCTTTGTTGTTTTGTATGGTCACTGATAATTGGTCTACATTATTTTAAAATGAAGGTCAGTCAGTAATATAGTGACTAAATATTGACACTTAGGCAATTTAGAATGTTTACTTTTACTAGTCAGGTAAGGTAGGGTAAGGGAAATCCTTACAGAAGAGATAGTAGCAGCTTGAGGAGAGTTAGTGTTGATTATTTACTATCTTATCTGACTCGCACCTACATCTAAATCTAATGATTAGTATACAGTTTTCAGTTTCACAAAATATTTCCTATTGCAGGTTGTTGTGATGGAAACCCAGAGGATGACCTGAAGCTGCCTAACGGGACTGTTGTGAGAGAAGTGGGTGACATGATGGTCTTTCTGCATGCGTGGAGAGTGCACACGACTGATGACACTGAACACATGCGCAGAGTGGGAGACAACTGTACGATTGGGGACTGCTCCACCTGTATCTCCATGCTTCAACAGAGAACCTTTGTCCCATGTCACAGCAAGGTCCTTCATGAATAGACTAGTGGATGAATAATTTATAATGCATGTATAATAGGAAACTGAATGTATGCTTCTGGAAAATCGCTTCATTATCACGCATGATTTCTGATTAAAATTATTCAACAACTTACAAACATTCTTTTATAACGGTGGTGTGTTTGTTGTGTATATTATACCTGTTTGTGCAGGTGCCTCCAGAGCAGTTCTGTGACATCATATGGGCAGGTGACTTGCATTATAAAAATCACCAGTGTGATTTTTTGGCTGCATACGTGGCAGTCTGCTACACACATCAAGTCTGCATCAACTGGAGAAGGCCAAACTTTTGCCGTAAGAGAAGTCGTAAATGCTGTAAAACCACAATTGTGTTTTAAAATGAGTATGTCTCATTGCATTTGTATTTTGTAGCATTAAAATGTCCTTCTGGAAAAGAGTATCAGCCTTGTGTCAGCACATGCACCAGCCGCACTTGTCTGAATAGAGAATACTATGAGGAGACCACCTGCTCCTTTATAAGAGAAGAGTGTGTGTGCCGCCCCGGGACCATCCTGCACCGTGCTGACTCGCCATTCTGTGTAACTGAGGATCGCTGTGGTCAGTAAAATTGTTAACGTGTAACTGTAAGAGGTTCAATAAAGATGTATAGTGTAAAAGTCTACATTGTATATATGAACAAAATGAAGCCGAAGCTATTTTAATGGTGTATAAAGACAACCAGGTTTCACTTTTTATGTTGTCATTACTTGTATTTCTGAGTGTTTTTTTGCTTGGGATATCCCAGTGTGCACAGATAATGAAGGTAACCCCCGAGCCCCAGGCGAAGTGTGGAACGGCTCTTTAAGAGGCTGCTGTCTGTACAAGTGCATGGAGAATGGCTCTGTAGTTTCTGTAGAGCCTGACTGTCACTCCGTCCCAACACCTCTGTGTGAGAGAGAGGGAGAATATGTCCTGGATGTCCTGGAGGAAGGAGACTGCTGTCCCAAGAAAATCTGTGGTGAATGTTTTTTTCACTTTGTCATACATCTTTTCTCTTTATTGTTACTCTCAACAATAGATCTGTGTTTTTAGAATGCAACATGACCATTTGTGACAACGAAGCTCCACCTTGTGACAATGGAAACAGACTAGTGATTGGTTACAGCGCGTTGTCATGCTGCCCAGAGTACAGATGTGGTGAGAAACTATTTACTCTAGCACAAAGTCTGTGAATGTGCTGAAAATTGTAATGTGTTATTTGCTGTAACCTTTAAATCGGTCCTTTGACTTTTCAGAGTGTGACCCCATGGCATGCCCTCCTGTGTCCTCGCCTGAATGCAGGGAGGACCAGTTCCTTGTGGAGGTCAGAGGAGCAAAATCCTGCTGCTATTCTTACCTCTGCGGTAAGTTTTAATTGCTGGTCACAGTAGGTCAGTCTGACAATGAAACCCTTATCATTTGAGGTCAGCCCAGTGCTGTTTATTAGATTCCTTACTCTGTGACACCAAGACTGTTTTTGTGTATTCAGTGTGTGAGTCATGTATTGAGCCAATTCCATCTTGTTCAAATGGAGAAATTCTGGCTGTGGATCTAAACACTACCAACAGTTGCTGTCCACGTTATCATTGTGGTAAGTATGGAGCTTCATATTTAGATGGACTTGTCTTCATAATTACATTGTTTATATATATATATATTTGCAGTGTGTGATGTGAATCTGTGTCCGGAGTCCTCTGTGAGCTGTGCCTTTGGTCTGTCTTTAATCAAAACTACAGTCCCAGAAAACTGCTGCCCACAATATCACTGTGGTACATGCTCTGAGATGGTTTATATTTTGTTGACACTTTACATTTACATATTGGATTATTCATTATCTTTGTTGTTATGATGTTGACATCAGTCTGGGTCTGTATGAAATTACTAATGATGTTACTTGATGTTTACTGATTATATTACTTGATCCTGATAATACATGACATGTAAATGTAATGCAACCTATTTTTATTGCTGTCAGAATGCCAATGTGAGAATAACGCTCTCCCCATCTGTCAAGTAGTAAGTCATAAAAATGTTGCATAAAAATTAACCCCTCATATTTAAAATGCCTTTTCTAAAAGTATGTGTTTTTAGGGAGAAGTCTTGGTGGAGATTCCTGACAGCAACACAGACTGTGACTGTCCTCAACATACATGCCGTATGTGCATTTAAACAGTTACATATTTAACTAATGTATTACAGCTTTTGTTCATTGAAAGACACATAAGATTACATATACTGTATGTAGTGCATAAACTTATGTTCATTGTGTGGCTCCACAGAAAAAGCTGAGGTGTGCTTGTTTCAAGGGGTGACTGTGCTGGGTCCTGGACAGTCACTAGTTCAGTATTTTGAGGGAGAGCTGTGCTACACTGTTCACTGCCTCCACCGGAAAGACCCAGACACTGGTTTCTATGCGATGGAGATCAGCTCTGTGAACTGTTCTCAGAAATGTGGATCAGTATGTCTCTAATAAAGAACAATGGATTTGAGGATAGTTGTGGTATTAACGGTAATGTGCAACATGCTTCACTTTTGTGTTGGCCTCTTCTTTTTAGCACCAGGAATATGTACCATCTACAGACCCTCAAGTTTGCTGTGGTTCATGTAAAAATGTCTCCTGCACTTTCACCAGTGAAAATGGAACAACAGAGCTTTTTGCGGTAAGAGTAAACTACATACACTATGCTTAGCCGCAAAGTTTAGTTCTACAAATGTGCAAACTTTTATTGTAGGCAGGGAGTTCCTGGGTAGAGAACTGCACACGCTTTGACTGCATGGAAACAACAGTAGGAGCAGTGGTCCTGGCTTCAGGGGTCATATGTCCCCCTTTTAATGACACAGAGTGTATTCAGGTCAGATCCTCCAACATACACACACAGAATGCAGCAGCTGCTTAAATAATAAATAATTTTAATGTTTTTTTTTTATTTTTTCAGAATGGTGGTGTGGTTCAAAGCTATGTAGATGGATGCTGCAGGACATGTAAGTCATTGGTTGCTTTTGGTAATGCTTTCAGCTGTCAATCAGAGCGGTGAGCGCCTTGTTGCCTGGCAGTGGATGGGCTTATTGGCTGAGTGGTTGGGGGTGTGGCCTGGTGTAGAAGGTGGAGATACAGCCTGTGGTTGGCCTGTCATTACATTTCCCACAACTTTCCTGTTTTGCCCCTGTTTTGGCATTTTCACAACACACTAAAGATTAAACTAAAGTAGAACAAATAAAAATAATTACTGTATTTTGTTTACTAAAGCCATCATGCTTGTGATACTAAAGCCATCATGCTTGTGATACTAAAGCCAGTGAAAGTATAACTCTTTTATTGTATGTGAAAAGTAATAGAGTTGTAAGACTTTTACATTTTAAATAAATAGTTTGTCTTTGTGTGGATACAGCATTGCTTGCACGCTTTTGCAGTGACCTTGCAGTTTGGCGAATCGTGGGGGCTCCATGGTGAGCGTTGCACCAATGAGAATGTGTGGTGCAGTGGTTCATGTCTGCTCTGCTGAGCTTTTTTAGTTAATTGAATGACTGCATTCCTTGGCTGGATGCCCAGAATAACCCCAAAAAGTGAAAGCCATGTGCATGCAAGCTGCACTGACTGTGTTTTAAAATGATATGGATGAAGATATAACAATACATAATTTTGTGTTTGTGTTTTTTTTAACTGAACGGCTGTGATCCTGATGATGCTTCCAGGTTCTGGAGTGGGTGTTTTACCATTTACCATTAACCCTGTAACCCCCACTGGTAGTACTAACTGTGACACAGGTACCACCACCCTAAACTTCCCTTTTATTGTCATTATTGAAAACCAAACAGAGCTTCTGTATGGTACATACATATGTCTATCTCTTGTCCTTTGTATACTTATGCTTACCTGTCAGTATATACAAAATCTTATTTTATATATCTGTATATTACATACAGTAGCAACACAAATCTCAAAACTGTATTATTTTTCCTAATTAGGTTTGCACTAAATATATAATTTCTAATGGGA
>JAVQKG010272872.1:0-18772 GCA_036025885.1 Hypseleotris bucephala
ATTACAGAATATTCTTAAAAAAATTTCACACAGTGATAGGCCCTTTGTCAGTGTAGGCCCTTGGGCTTTCAGCCCAGCCTAGCTTGTGCATTAAAATGGCCATGAATATACTTGACATAAATGTAAAATGAATAGCTTCATCTGTCATTATCCTACCATTATATAATCACCAAGCATTTTCTTTCAGTAAAGCAAAGAATATAGCACTTTTGGATGGTAGCAATATTCATCATCAGTAATAGCATGCTATAATGGGTTATTTGATATACTGTCTGTCTGTAAGCAACTTTACTCAAAAACTACCAAACATATGTAAAACAGATGGATCGGGGATGGTCAGAATTTGAATAAAACAAGGAACGATACATTTTTTGAGTGATTTGTCTAAATCCAGGACTTTTTAAAAGAATTAATCAAAAGTACTACACCGATTTGGATGAAATTTTCAGGGAAGGTCAAGATTGAGACAAGGAACAATTGATTATATTTTGGGAGTGATCAGAATGGCCTCTATTTAGAACCATTTGTTTTAAGAATGTATAGGGGGAAAAAGCTGCCTTGGCGGAGGTCTAAGCTCTTCCAGTCCTTTTATTTATTTATTTTTATTAGCCTAGTAATATCATAACTGTGCTATTTATTTCAATGAAGCAAATAATACAGCACTTTTGTGTAGTAATATTCATCATTAGTAATAGCATGATAAGGATAATTTGAGAAGTTGCATTCTTTCACTGTTAAATTTCAAGGCAGCAGACCACCCCTTTAAAGTGTCTTGTCTGTCTTGTTTTCTATGTCTGTCAGTCTGTCCGTGTGTCTGCATAACTGTCTAATTGTGTTGAAAAAAATTGACACATCCGCCACATCCTCTTTTTTGTCTGCACTTTCCTCCACCAGACCACCGTAATGAGGCCTCGCAACCACGGCAACGCTACCAACTAAAGCCAAAAATGTCTCGCTTATATTTACTGTGTTATCTGTCTCAGGTCTGAATGAAAGGAGTGGAGATATGGGGTGTTTTTGCATGTAAAATGAATGAAGTAATGATTTGGCATTGTATGGGTTGTTATATGCATGTTTGTGTAAGATGAATACAAAAACATTGTCCGCAGATGTACCAGGCTTGCAAATGTACATAATGAAAATAATTGGAGACTCAGCAACAAAGTAGAGATGAGAAATAGTGGTAGCACATGACAAGAAATGCACAAGAACGGAAGATTATGAAGATACATGGATAGTTACCTGCATCAAGGAGCTTTTAGGTTTACACCAGCAAATGACTTTTATTAGTCTGGTTGAAAGATATTGATACAAAAAATATATATATTATATAATATATATATATATACAAAAATACAAGCAATCCCAATAGTATAAAAAACAAAGAAAGCTTTTGTTAAAAATGCAGAACACACATGGATCCAGCAATTTCTTATTCACAATTCTCTTCCACTGCAAGGGAAGTTTTGAATTCTAGCCACAACAAACAACAAGTGGGTTTTTAATTACTGACAAATGAAGGCATGTAGCTGTATATAGCATTTACCACTGAAATATTTAACCAACTCAATCCCTCCATCCAATTGACTTGATCGCTTTTCAAGGCAGAAATATATCTTCACAATTTAGTTCATTATGTATACACTCCACTATGACAAACTGGTGGTGGTAAGCTATGCCTTTATGGTCACAGCTGCCTCAGGGCGGATTGTCAGAGTTGTGGGAGCCATTTCAAGCTTCCTTTTTCTTCAAGCACCATCAGAAGGCAAAGAGGATGGGACGTATTACTAGGAGCGATCAAAACAACCATATGTTATTTTCAAAATGAGAATAAAATTGGTGAGACCTAGCACCAGCATCCGAGACAAAAACCAGATGGTACAACCCGGAAATGTGTGCCAAAACGTCCCGACAAAAAGAAAGTGGTACAGGCCAGTGAATGAGCTCCGCTGTGCTGCATGCTCATAACACATTTTAGCTATTATTAGAGAGGTAGACTGGAGGAGCAAAGGATTGTGGGAGGAGAGGTGTAGAAGCGGTGGAAGAGAATGAGGATGAGACGAATTGCATGAACGCTGCTTGTGCAAAAATCCCCCAAAAAGACAGAGATATAAAAAGCCTGGGCATATGGAAATCTGAGCTCGGAGCTCTTATGATACTTATGATTCATGCGATACTCCAGTGGAAATGACACTTCTGCTGATCGCTTCTGACTGCTTAAGATACTACACTCAAAATCTCATCTACACTCACTGGCCACTTTATTAGGTAGAGCTTGTACCTAATAAAGTGGTCTTCTGCTGTAGTCTACATGCCTATTTTTTTCTAATCTTCATCTGGTAGTCATTTGCACACCTTAAATAAGAATCAATTGGACATTTTTGCCCTGAATATTCAACTATATTTTCTTATGAAGTAATTTGGTCTGCCTAATAAACTGGCCGCTGACATCACCTATTATTTTCAAACTTTTAATTAAGTGCCAGAGCATTGGAATAGTCTATGAAATCCAAAACTCAGCAAAAAGAAAGAGACATTAATTAGTTTAAAGGAAGGAATATTTTTGCGAAACCAGATTTTTTTAACAACCAAATAAATCACAGCCAAGTGTCAACCAGAGGATAGTATTTTTTCCACAAATTTAAATGCAAAACTGATTTATTAAACCTCAGAGAAGTTGATTCTGAATCGACAATTGCATATATTTTTGTTTTGATAATGGTTATTTCAGGAAAAAACCTATGGGACTTGGCCTATGAGATTGGGGTCGACCCTATATAGGCTAAGAAATCTGTTCTTTTTAATAACCTAAGCTGCTTTTTAACCTACACTGCTATTTAGATTTTGGGCAATTAGACAATCAAACAAAAAAAACTGTATTCGAACATGAAATCAATAAGTCATGACTTTGGCACAAGAGGTCATTAGCAATAAGAGAATTCCAGGCAAAGCAAAGGTTAAGAAAATTGGACCAAGAATGAAGACCACCACAAAGGCATTGGCTCAATCTCGCAATGCAACAGTATCCCCTCACCTGGAATTGAAACAGTAAAGTTTAAAATGGTTTAAAAAAGAATTACATTGGACTGTCCTTGGGCAAGACAATACTGCTTCAGAAATGATTTGGTGTGTGGTACACTATGGCTGCCAATCACAACTATCAAAAAGACAAACAAACATGACATGTGTTTTGGAGTACCAGGTTAGCAGTTTGATTCCCACCCAAATTAGTTCATTCTGCCATTGAGTCTTTAAGCATGACACTTCACCTACTTTCTCTAAATGCATTGATGTGACAATACAATATGACTTACTTCCTAACAAACCTAACAACCGCCCTACCTTAAATTTTAAAGCCAGCACAAGTAATATACCGCCATTGTGTCCTTTGGCATGGCACTGCACCCACTTCCCCTATGTAGAAATGCACTGATGCCTTCCTACAAAAAAGACTTGGAATACAAGGATATGGTTGCCAAACACAATCCCAGTAGGTGCAAACAACCTGACTACTGTACACACGTATTCCCTATAACAGACAGACATGTGGAGGATGTGTATATCAGTGTGTTGGCCCTAGCATGTCTTACTTATGCCACTTCACATTTATTTATTCTTGTCGTTTTTTCTCTCTCCCTCGTTTCCCTTTTCACCTCATCCTCCGCTCCACTGGCTACATCCTCAACTCAGCGGGCTACCACTCTGAATGTGTGTGGTTTGTGTGTGTATGGTCATAAGTATGATTCTACAGTCTGTCCCATTTTTCATTTCAGTTGCATTTGCCGTTCTCTTTCTTGTCCTGAATTATTGGCCACTGTTTTGTTACACAAGAATAATGTTAGCAGCTGAGTGTTTGGGTGTTGAAAAATGCAAAACAGGAATACAAAAGCAGGTCAGATTTGAAAGAACTGAAATGCACTTCTTAGCATCCTACTCAGCAATAGATTTAAGCCTATTTCAATTTTAAGGGGCTTACTAAGGCTGTGTGCACTGGCTGGCCACTATATTAGGTAGACCTACTGGTGAGGTGAAGTCAGCCAGTTTTAAGCAGGGGATTTCAAGCTGTATTACCTGATTTTGTGCAGGAATTAATAAACATACAAACAAAATAAATCTAAGTTTGAATGATGCGCTCCCCTGTCTCTCCTTCTCAACCCTCTATCATGGTCTCACACAAACCAGAAAGTATCAGAATAATACCAAACAGCTGTCTGGATTTGTTGTTTTTCTTCTTTGAATTAAAACTATAATGAATGTGCTGTGAATAAGCTGTGAATTCTGAAATAAAACATCAGCTCCCTCACATTATTCCAGATAGATTCAACCAGTCTGAAAGTTCTTTTGCTGTGAGAACATGTGATTGATTAAACAGTTCTTTCCCTCATTCAAAAACCCTTATAATACATCCCACAGACGGTCTCAAAGCCTAGTTTTTTTTTTAGAAGACTTCTTTTATGCTGTAGAATTAACTGAGTCATTATTTTTGCATAAATACAAGGAAAATCAGGTAGTGCAGCTTCAAGTAGCTTGGAAGAGGTGTTTTTGTGCATCTATGTCTTGGGATTATAGAGAATGGTCTGAAAAAGATATAATATCCAGTGAGTGCAATTCTGTGGGCAAAAATACCTTGTTGATAAAACATAAAGCAGGTGAGCTACAGTTTCACAAGACCACACTAGGGCCACTTAAAAAAGTCTACCTAATAAAGTGGCCAGTCGTTTCTAAAATCTATAGATGGCAGACACAGGATACCGCTGGTGAGATTCTGTCAGCTTCACACTCACTCACAAGCTCAAGTGTTAGATCCGCGGTTTTAATTTCACCCAATTATAATCGAGCTCTATTCAAATAAACTATTCCAAATGTCGGCTAATCCGTTTTGTCTTCTGGGGTATTTTATGAGAAATCAAAAAGCTGTAGCCTTGATGTGAAGCTCTGCTGGGCTTTAGCTGGCTTTGGTCTGAAAACTGACTCAAAAAGAAAGCACAGTAGTGGATCTAGGGCTCCCCCATGTGGTCAAAACTAGGGTGTGGAAATAGTGCATTATGCAAAGTGTGTCGTGTGGTTAGCTCAGCCTGGGGAATACTGGACTATCACAACTGTGTTTTTGCTATGGCATGGATAGAAGTGCTGAGTTACTAGTATAATCTTGGTCTAGACCTAGTTTAGATCTGTTTTAGTCCCAGTTTAATCCCTTTTTGGACATGGTTTAGTTTAAGTTTAGTCCTAGAGAAGACCTGTTTCAGCCCTGTTTTAACTGTGGTTTAGTTTTGGTTTAGCTTCAATTTAGTCCTGGTTTAGTCCTGGTTCCGACCTTGTTTAAAGCTTGTCCTAGTTTAGACCAAGCTTAGATCGAATAGTTTGAGACCTCATTTTGATTTTAGGTTTAGATCTGGATTAGTCTGATTTAGTCCCATTTTAGTTTATTTGTGTTTAGACCAGGATTAGACCTGGTAGTTCTAGTTTATCTTTTAGACCTGGTTTAGTTCTGGTTTGATCTGGGTTTAGCTTGGGTTCAGATCTCAACTTTAGACACAATTTAGTCCTGGTTTAGGTCTGGTTTAGCCATTCTAGTCCCAGTTTTAGTCTTGGTTTAGACCTGACTATGATAACAATAAATGATAAACTTATACAAAATACATTATGCACTTCTTGAATATCCTCTTCTCCATTCAGCCCTTCCAGATTATTTGACTTTTAAATGCTTTCCCCTTCACCCACACACACTTACTCACTTTTGAAAAACACTAGGCAAACAGACCCAGGTGCAGGAAGGATCTGAGCTGAGTCTAAAACAACAACAAAACCAGGACCAGAGAGCATCATGTTTTTTTTATTTGATCTTTATTTACCCAGGATCGTCCCACTGAGATTAAGAATCTCTTTTACAGGGGGTTCCTAGCCCCAATGGGGAGCCTATTGTACATGTTTTTAGTGGTAGGGGAAACCTACACAGACACAGGGAGAACATGCAAACTCCACACAGAAGGGCCCTGACTGCCCAGTTCGGAATCGAACCCAGGACCCTCTTGCTGTGAGGCAAGAGTGCTAACCACTGCGCCACTGTGCCGCCCATGTCACTGTCAACACGGGCTGCTGATGGCAAATACACACTGTCACACACAAATATACACACAAACATACACAAACACTGCTATCGATGCCAACATAGCAGATAGAAACACCGAGTATTCTGCCATGTTGGGGATGGCAGTACAATAGGAGCTCTGTTCCCAACAACAGCAGAAGGCAAGAAGACTGTGATCCCACACAAATCCAACACAGCATTTTCAGAGTTGAGTTTCTGCAGGCAAACTGTTTTCACTGGTAAGTAGAGTATTGGGCTCAATAGGCCTACAGTTAACTAATGATAATTGCTTACAACCCTCCAAAAATGCTGGTACGCAAATTGAAATAACCCTGGCTGTGTTTATGAAGGCCCAAAATACCATTCAAATAACTTTTTCTGCAAACTTTAGTGGTGACCCAAAATGAAGAATTATCTATATTACAGCCTTACGTTTTTGAGCAAATTTAACATATACGATGACCCCCATAATGCTTCAAAGCAGCCTGAAATACAGCTGTTAGTGTTTATTTGTGCTTATATATGCATTTTAACACATTCTGGGTAAAATTGAGGCAAAAATCAAAATGATCTAAAGCCTTACGTTTTTGGTAACATTTGAGATGTCTTGACACCAACTCAGATAACTTCAAAACAATCTGAGATACCCTTAGGTGTGTTTATGGAGGACAAGTGTAACTAGTTTTTAGGCAATTGTTGAAGGTGAAACAAAACCACAAATTTTGCCATACTATAAACTTACCTTTATTTTCATAATTGAGACAATTTGCAATTCTCTTCAAAACTACCTTAAATACTCCTTTAACTATGGCTTTTAAAAAACTATGGCTCCCTCTAGTGTCTAATCCCAACTTTGTTTACAGACACCCTGAACCTCATCTTTTCTTGTCATTTAAACAAAACCTGACTTGAACCATGCTTTTCAGACAATACGTGATTTGCATTGATCTGATGTTTCTCCTGACCTCTACAAACATGATGCAGAGGAATTTTTTATTTGATTATTTACAAGAAAAACACAAGAAAAACACACAAAGGTATCTCTCCAGGGAAACATGCATGCTCTGGTGAAACTCTTCCCTTTGTAGCCTCTTTACATAAATAGGGCGATGTAAGCTATTGTTGTAGGGACTTTTGTTGTCATTGCAAGTTATACATTACAAGAAATAAAAAGGACCTCAGATGTACAGCTAGGAGATAATGCTTTACTTTAAATGCATTGCAATGTTCAGCTTTTTCCTTCTTCATTCCCCGTAGACGTTTTCAATCTTTTGCAAACTTTCACAAAAGCCCTTGAAACGATACAAGAATGACAGGTGATTTCAAAGTTGTTGGGTTGGCATTTCTCTTTTAAAAGCAAACATTGTAAACTCAATTTGAAAAACCTCATTCTTATGTTTTTTTTAAGTTGCTGGTATGTGATAGATTCAAGGTAATAGTGGAAAAATGTTAAAAATTAATTGCCAAGACAAGGACATTTTGATTGTAAACTGTTGAATTACACTTGCTTAGTATAAAAAGACAACTCTGTTATGCAGGAGATGAACTAGACTAAATTCAATAGCCACTTTATTACCTAATAAGGTGTGGCACCCAGTGTGGTCTTGTTGCTGTAGCCCAACCTGTTTTGTCATCTTGATGAAAATGAGCTAATGCTGCCCTTATATAATCAAGTATTTGCCGCTCACTGGATATTGCCTCACTTTATTGATCCATAACATTCAGTCACTTTCATGACCTTTTTCTTTATTAATATGCAAGTTTGTCTTAACTAATTTGCATGATGACTTGGTGCAATGCGTGACTTCTTAAGCAAGAAGGCAGGTCTACCTAATAAAGTGGACAATGCTTGTAAAAAATGTTTCTTGTGTTCTTCTTCTGCAAAACACTGAGATAATAAAAAGCACACAAGTCCAGAGGTAGTATACCAAGCATTTTGACTTTATTTCATTGATAATTAATTGCCATCATCATAACCAAAGCTATTGCCACAAGCTTATACTCACTCAAATACATCACCTCCAATAAGCCAGTGACGATAGCCTCTGGTGTGATATTGACAATCCCATTATCAGTTGTACATATTTACTTAGCTTAAATATTGAGGACGTTTTGCTCAAAAAGGTGCTTTTAAACAGAAAGCCCATTCCTGGCTTGTACACATCACTGTGTCGTAGTAGACAATAATGTATCATCTTTATAAGTGACATTATTGTATTGGTTCCATAGAGGCTGCATGTACATAACATCGACACTGTGAGAACGAGGCATTGGTAAGACTTTGGTCAAGGGGAATCCAGCAACATTTTGGGCCAAAAAAAGTAAAAATTGTTTAAAAAAGAATGAAATTTCAATGTCTAGTACTGTGCAATTGTTAAAGGCAGGATTAAGATTTGTTAGGTGCATAGCTTTGACAAATAAGCATCTATTTAGTTTATTTTATCAGAACAAAATGTAAAGGGAGAAGACACATAAATCCAACCATGTAACTACATAGCTTTCCAAATTACATTATTAGTATCACCATTTCGTTATAGGTTGTAGGCTCCTCACATCTTTCTGTCTCTTATACTAATCCCAGACACACTCACTGATGTTGAGATTAGGTTTGTGGACCAGGTGAACAGTACTAAGTAGAAGATTAGAAACATTATGATACATGGGTCAAATGCTGCTGGACTTCACGTGACCCAAGTCGAACCAATAAGATATGTTTTTTACAGTGTTTGGCATGACTATTCCACCCATCCAATGACCACAAGAGATATAGTGTAGTAACAGTATACGACAATACATCGGTCATATTGTATTCTGTATGTGTGTCAAGTATGAGAGAAAAATAGTCATTATGTTCATATAAAATTTTACAAAGAAACTGAAATAAAAAAATGAGAAAAGTGGTTGCTTTGTAGTGATTTTTGTGGCGTTTGTGTCGTACAGAGCAGCAAAGCCAAGACAATAAGCTATAAGCAACAAATTAAAGGTTCAATATTCAATGGAAAATGATTTAAATAGACCATATGATTTTTTTTCCTTGGCTAAAAAAGCTCAGATTGGGTGCATGTCCCTTTAAGGCCCTCTTTCCCCAACAGCCAATGCATACAATGGAAAATAGTTGCTAAGTGGGGTTTCTTCACATTTCTTTATAGAAATGTGAAATCAATTAGTTTCAACTCCTGAGATGGTCAGCGCCTCAGCAAATAAGTTTACTACAAAATGCCTGAATGAAACAAAATACAACTTTAGGTTTGTTTTTGATAGGGTAGACAGCTATGAATGTTCGCATAATGGAGCCCCTTTAAATCACTTCATATCAAATTCATATACTCAGAAAGCTGCTTAGCAATAATAAAAACAGGAGTATTGCTTTACAAATTCAGATACAATGACAAATTCCATCTCACCAGACCCCCACAATTCAGGTTTATGCTGCAGAATTGAACTTTTTACATTAATTTTGCTTTTAGACAGGCTACAAGACTATTTCACACTCACCTCACCTACCCTGATCTATTTTCAATACAGTGAATAAGGCTTTGCTGCCCCCTAGTGCACAACATTATATTTCAACCTTGAATAACTTATACAGGTAGTTTTAAATTTTAGTTGCTCTCATTCAATGTTATTATTTTTTTCCTGAGAAATTGCAAGCACAGTCAACTGCCACAAACTGCTACACGTTAGAGTTTTTTTTTTTAAATAAGTGAATATTTGAAGATGTTTTTTGAATTGGACTGTAAAATAAAATAAAATAAAATAAAATAAAATAAAATAAAATAAAATAAAATAAAATAAAATAAATAATTAAATAAATAAATAAAATAAAGTAAAATAAAATAAATAGTGTATGTGGCACAGGAATGCAGCATCAAATCAAATCCTGAGAAAATAAAGTTGGCAACCTTGGGCTGGGCGCAAAGGCAAGTTTCATGCTTCAATGTGTATTCGTAGCCATTATGTTACTGCTGCTCTAAATGAAGCTCTTGGTATCACTGCATCTTCACTGTGGTGCGACTGAAACATGCAAAAGCACATATGTGTATTTAAGTGTAAGACATCATGGGCATGTAGAGATCTCTTGGCACACACCTGAAGTAGCTCCAAACGCACTTTTTGACACAATCAGAAAACAATTACACAACATATAAGAAGAAAATACATAGTACGGATACCAGCCACAAAAAGTTGGGGATATTTGATTTGTGGGTGAAATTACAGCTAAAAATGACTATCACCCGCGCCCCGATAAATAGCATAATTTAAGAAAATGCTTTGTTATTTTTTATTATTATTATTTTAATTTAAGGCTGATATTGTTTTTGTTGCCTGTTGTGTGGGGTCTTATATTGTATGTTTTATTTATATGTAAACAAAGTAAAAGGAAAAAACAACTCATGAAATTTAACCTGGAAAAATTAAATATCCCCAACTTTTTATGGCTTTTATGTAAGAAGGATTTTACAAACCCCTTAAAAACATGTAAACAGAGAAGTGAAGATTGTATACAAGTGAAAAATTACAGGATGAAACACAATGTTGATACATATTTTGGGCGTCAAGATTTTGAAGATTTCGTCAAAAAGACATTGACTGATACAATTTGTCAAGATACTGAGATGAAGATTAACTGCTGTAAAAAATAAGTCTTTTTGTATCTCACATTTGTTTTGCATTCAGCCCAAACCGACTTCCTCCAGTGACTTTGAAACATTTTTCATCCAATAACTTCATGTTTGTCCTTCAATTTCCTTTGTGCCAAGTTTGCCGCTTCCTTCCGACCCTATCCCGCACTGAGGTCAACAACTACTATCAGTGCATGTGAATGTAGGCTATTATTATGTCTCCAGTACAACAAACTAGGTCATATTCTCCCTGTTCTAGTTTTTCTTCTACATAAGGTTGCATTTCTAGCGCGTCACCCCCTTATTTCTGATAAATCCAGGTTAGCTGCATGTTGTTAGCAGAAATAGCTTGGGTGTAGGCGACCATTCAGTGTGCTTTTCGATATCAAGTGGTTAAGATATTGTTGCCTTTTTGTGGAGCACTATGGTTTCGACCAAGTACATGCACCAAAGCAAAGACGGTTCAATCTATTGTAGCTTCATCATCATCATTTTTATTGTGAAGGTGGGATGTTTTGAAAAGAAGACTGTCCATTCTGGTTGGCTATCAGCATTGAGGTACCAGTGTTACTCTGATAAGTGCATATTGTACAAAGTCTAAAACAGGTCTAACGTAATGATTAAACTAGGATAAAAGTAGGTCTAAACTAGAATTATAAACCATGACTAAACCAGGATTAGGAAAGGCCTGAACCAGGTTGAAACCAGGTCTAAATTTAAACTAAACCAAGAATAAACTAGGACTTAACCAGTTATGAATGATTTTGTCCTCAGTCGCCCTTTTATAAAACTCTGTACTACAGCCTTGACTAAATGAATGTACTTGTTCATACGTTCTCTCCTTTGAGTTAATGGCCATTATATTTGCTACACTGGAAGGCTAAGATTAGCTCCTGAACTGTACCTACGATAAGTGGCATGCACTCAATGCCGGCTAAATCTACAGTAAGGCAACGTTTAAAGGGGCCATATTATGTTTTTTTCCAAGCTTTCTGAATTCAGAATTCAGAGGAAAGCTGCTTTCTATTCACTAAAAAAGCTCAGATTAGATGCCTGACCCATTAAGGCCCTCTTTCCCCCTACAAGCTATGCACATTTCACTACCACAGTCAGTGCAAATAATTGAAAAAAGTAGTTTTTTCCTCTAAGTGTTTTTGGCTCTTGAGAGGGTCAGTGCATCAGCATAAAAATGTGTAGTTGAAACAATATAACAAACATGGTACAAAGCTCTGAAAACCTGAATTAGCATAATAGGGCCCCTTTAAGTAGTTTGACTGGAGTGAGAGGAGGTAGTGGTTCAGCCCTGACATTTTGAATCTATTGCAGACATTATCGATCAATACATTGTATTGTACTGTTGAGTTTATCGCTATGTACACAGAAAAGGATGTTTGGAGCTATTTTCTTCTCATGCACTCCATTAATACAGGACTTAGATGGGCTTCTCTAATGTATTTTTAGCCTCAGAGAATAGTTTTGGTGCAAAGTATGTCAACTGACCTACTGTAAAAAACACATTTGAAACTGCTTTTTCTAGCAAGCTTTTGACCTAATGTAGACAATTTAAAATTTCATGTTCAGTGGGTCAAATGTTTTCTAAGCATTGCATGGAGAGATTGTAAGGAGATGCTAAATGTGGAGTGAGCTAAAATGAAATATGATCCATAGTCAGTATTGGATTGCACGTTAAAAGCAGGAAGGGAGGAGCTGACGAGACGAAACAATAAATCAGGTCTATAGAGGTTTAAACCAGGAATACACTGGGTCTAAACCAGGATCTTAATCAGGTCTAATCTAAGAGCAGGACTAGGATTAAACCAAGGGAAAAACTAATCTAAACCATATCTAAACCAAAACTAAACCAGGGTATATCAGGTCTCAATCTGGACTAAAACAATCAGGTGCAAATTATTGTTAAACCAAGTGTAAACCAGGACTAAAACTAGGTCTAAATCAGGACTAAATGTTTACAGGGAGTAAACCGTGAAGATGCTTAGGACTAAACTGGATCCAAATAATATCTAAACCAGAACTAAACTGGGTCTAAAACAGGTCTTAATCAGGTCTAAAAGAGGATCAGGAAAACTAGGACTATACTGGGTCTAACTTGGGAGTTGGGGAGATGCTAAAATAATGTGGAGGCCACAGCTTTTAGTTTTAGAGACTAAACGCCTAGCTCGAAAAATAAAAAGAACAGTTTCATATCTTAAAGCGGTACAGGTAAAAAAGCAGAGAAAATATCTAAAGTAAAATCCATCAAAGCTCCATGTAAGTATTGATATAAAACAGTGGGGAAGCTATCAGCAAAGTGAGCGATATGGCCTTATGAACAGAACAGACATCCAGGGGGCAGTCAATGCTTCTGTACTGAAGAAATATATTTTACCTCAAGAAATGTGAAAGAAAGTTAGCAGCATAAAAAAAAGTCCTTAACAGAAAATGTGTCAATGCTCGAGTCAAAAGGGTGCTGTTCAAAGGCTGCCCATGTACAAATGTTTTCTCTCAATTTTTTGGGCAAACTGGCCTTGACTCTTTTAAGATAACTGAAGTCATCACTATAGTAAGATCCTTCCTGTCTTTTTGACCATTATATTTTTGAACCACACACATGACCATTTATCTCTCTCTCACTTGCTTGCATACATCGATTGTCCACTTTGTTGTAGCACACTCATAAACCCTCACAAGCAATAATCTGCTTGTAAACTTGTGCCAGCCCCAAGCTTGTTTTAATCGAGAATTTTGTTAAGTAAGGGGGCCTGAAAAAAACACAGTATCTTAAACTACACAAGCATTTCTGTTGTAATTTCTGCCAAATATTGAATGACTCAGCTGTTATTAGCCACTTGGGATTTTTTTGGTTGGTATTATTATTTAGAAAACTGTTTTTTTTAAGTTTTTCTTTAAAACAGTGCATTCATGTCATATTTGTATCCCGTATGATGAAGCAATAACATGTGACTGCTTGCTTTCTCTTGTATCTTTAGCTTTTCAACCACACCTTGATCACTTGGCGCCACTGTTCTACAAGCTGCACTGTTTCACTCTTAGCTGCCATCTTGTTTCTCCTAATCCTCCTCTCAATAGTCTTGCATAGATTTATCTCAAAACATTCACTCCTAAACATTTTTTAGTCTTTCCATTTTTCCTTGTATTTTTTTAACTTGTCACATCTTCCTAATATCGCAAACACTGCCTACAACCACTACTCCCCCTCTCGTTCTTATTCTTATCCTCTTCTGAAGTACTTTTCTAGCCACTATCACATCATCTGCTTTTTGAGTCAACATGGCCTCTCTTTAGACAATTTCCTTAAACCTTTTGGCTCCTATCTCGTGTGATGTGCTGTTATTGAGTGTCTTTTGCTGCACTGCACTCCCTCTATCACTGTATGCATCTCCTCCCTTCCCTTATGCACACACTTCTTATTTGATCACAGCGGCTCACTTAGACTTGATTTTGTTGCTTTTTCTTTTCACATGTCGTCCCCGGCGTGGCAGCTCTCTTCTCCGTGAATTATAAGGACGGGGAAGAAGAAGGCCTCCTGATAGGACGGGGGGCGTTCTCTGTCCCCCTCTCGTCTTTCGGGGACCGGTAAACTGTCCTGCTCCGGGCCCGCCTCTTCATCTCTCTCTTGTGTGGATCTGGATCTGTCCTCACGCATTCGGAGTTCTTCCTCTTGCTGCTCCTCCTCTTCCTCATCCCCCTCTCCTTCTAGAACGCCCCTTGTCTCTTCGTTGTCCTGCCTCGATCCCAATCCCAAAAATCCTCCACCACTACTGCTCCCCCCTCCCCCAACGTTCCCCGCCCCCTCCTCTCTGCTCCCGGCCAGTCCTCCGCCCATGCTCCTGGAATGGAACAGGTTGTTTTGGCGTCCGCTCCCCAGTCGTCCCAAAGAGAAGCCACTTCGACTGAGCACCAGCCTGCCCCCCGCGGCGGGCCCCCCCTGCCCTGCCGCTCTGATCCCGGCCACAGTGGCGTTGAGGAGGGCCGTGGTGCCCATGGGTGCTCTCAGTCTGGAGGGGAGACTGGAGCTGGAGGTGGTGCGTCGACAGCGAGGGCAGCTCTGCAGGAGGTAGGCAGAGTTGAAGACCACGGGCAGGGCCAGGGTGGGGGGGTTGTTATTCGGCTGGACCGGGGTGGTCCCGGGGCGGGAGATAGGGGTGGAGGCAGTGGGGTTACTGCCTGCACTGGTGTCCATGTCCATGAGGAGGGCCTCAGAGTAACTGGGCACCATCTGTTGATTACAGCGAATGTGCCACTCCAGTTCTGTCATGTCCACCGTGTTGACTCTGGAGATGGCTCTGTAGGATGTCCCGTTCACACCGATCCCGATGGAGACTCCTCCAGGATGTAACCCGTTCTCCGTGTCCGTCCCGTCACCTCGTACCCCTCCTCCCAGCCTCCCTCCTCCACTCTGCCCCGTGTCCTCGTCCTCTCCAAACAGCTTCTCGACGTGATAGTGGACGTAGGCCGTCCGGTACTCCAACACAACCCTGAGAGGCCAGGACAGAAGGAACGCTGAGGCCAACCAGAACACTCTGTGTCTGGAGAACCAGGGCGGGTGAGCCGGGTCTGGGAACGCCAGGATGTGCTCCCTGAAGTCCACATTCTTCAGGTGCATCCCCTCACGGGCCTCCATGTAGTCATCCAGTCCCTCATTCTCCCCGAAGAACCGTGCTCGCTTCAACACAAACACAGTAAAAGTGCATTAGTTAAAGATTAGTGTTTAAGTTTCATTAAAGTTCTGTTTGGTTTAGGTGCTTACCTGAGTGAGGTAGGCAGCTTCAGCACGTGCACTTGAGAAGCTGGACAAGCACAAACAAAAGTTAATAAATATCTGCTGTATGTTTATTTTATCTTTTGTTACATGAATGTAGGCCTTATTTTTATATATTTTGACTAGTAATATAATCTCCAGCTTCTCCTATACCCTCTCCTATACTATAGATGCATAAACCCCTGTAGTCTTGTGCTCTGACCTGAAACACTTGGTGAAGCGCAGGCGGACCGCAGGGTGCTGTTGTAGGTCCAGCAGCTCTTTGGACACGTCTTTAACTCCGTATCGAGCGTAGTCGAACTCTGAGCTGGAGGCGTGAGTGTTGACCCTCTCATGATAGACCTGGGACAGAGACAGAGGAGGGACAGGGGACAGGGACACATGGAGAGACAAGGACAGGAAGACTGCAGTTATGTCGATTTACTAATAAGAATATTGAATGTTTAACTTCAAAAGCATGGTTTCTAAATAGAATATATGTCTTACTGCACACAGCTGTTTGCACACAGCCCCACAGTATTCCACTATAGGAGAAATTAAAACGTGCATGGCAGTTATTATAAAAGCGTGCAAACTCATAAAATAAATTGTTAAAGTGCAGCACAGAGAGATAGATAGAAAGATAGAGATAATATAATGACTTTATACAGGCTCCTCTCACCTGTGTGGTTGTATACGCGTCTCCATTGCGGTACCTGGTCACCTGTCTGGTCCTCCTCACATAATGGTAACTAATGGCCTTCCACCAAATACAAGGAGTGGCCTGCTGCAGCCGCTGCACTCGCTCATACACCTCCTGCATTGAAATGATATCATATAGAATCTGTGCATTCTGCTAATACACTGTTAACAGAATATCAACTGTATATCAATGGGGTTAGTTTGGAAATAGGATCATCAATATCACACACCTAGTCACAGTTAAACGTCAGAAGAGACAGAAGAGACAGAAGAGACAAATGGTGGTAAAATTTTAGGTCTGGTCTTTAAGATGCTAAAAGCCTTGAACCTGAATAAAAGTATTCAAATATTCATTATAATTAAGCAGTGCAGAAACAGCCCTTGCCTTTGGCCCTAATGAATAAAGTAAACTAATGTGGAGGTAGACTGTGGCGACGCTGAGTGAATGATATATTTTTGTGAAAAACTAATAATGAACTGAACTGAGCCTGAGGTCAGCTCATGTACAAACGACAGAGAGCCTTTTTACTTTTCTTAAAGTATTTCAATTGACTGATTTAAATACATTTTATTACCCTTCATCTGTCCTCAATAGCAGCTCTCTGTGCAGACACTAACCATTTCAGTTCAACATTTTCTGACACAATCCTTTTGATCAGTTTAAGTAATAATCTTTACTGCAATGTAAGTTGGTACGTGCCTGGAACTCCGCGTGGGCCAACATGGCGGTCTTGGAGAAGCAGTGCCAGCACTCGACGAGGTAGACCACGTAGAGCATGGCGAGGAAGGCCAGAGGGATGTAGACGTATCCACTGGAGCAGGGGCTCTCCAGGTGCAGGATGTCACTGTAGTAGGCGGCGGAGGCGGAGTCATCGTCAGCTCCCAGAGGGATGGAGGCGGAGCCTAAGACGGGCACTCGACACAGAGCACACCACGCCAGAGTCGCAAAACATCCGTACATCAACAGAGTCAGCAGCAAGCACTTCCAATGGGACTCCCGACACAGAGAGGACGCAAGGGACTGCTGCACCGGCCTCTGCTGCAGGGACAAGAGGTCAGAGGTCACACAGGGTTCAGTGTTACACCAGAAACAACTCAGATCATCTTCAGTCTGCTGTACTCTGTCATGTGCATTTCATCTACCATACTACCAGATTTAAACCCAGACTAAATTGAGTCTAAACCAAGACTAAATTAGAAATAATCCAGAACTAAATCAGGTGAAAACCAGGACTAAACAAGTAGCCTAGAAAAGTTTGTGATGTGAATACTTCTTAAAAAATAAGCAAAACCTGGTTCAGACCTTATTTAGACCTTCTTTAGTCCTGGATTTTATCTTATTTAATCTTAAGGTTAGACTTTTGACTAGTAAATACTGATACTGTCTTTATCCTGTGAATTTGCTGGTTCGGTTCTGGTTTAGACCTTGTTCAGACATGTTTAAGTTTTTACACGTGAATTTCTCTGTTTGGAAAGTGATGTTAGCTGAGGTCTGAACCAGAGGAATGCATTACTGTCCTCCCCACAGCAGCCATCATCATCACGGCCCATCCCAGGATAAGTGCTGTAGACTACACACATACACACACACACTCACACACACACACACACACACACACACACACACACACACAGACTCATATTACACTGCACTCACTACTACTTGAGCTGAACAATATATGGGAGAATTATTGCAATATAGATATGGTTTAGTCCTGGTTTTGACCCAGTTTTGTCCTGAGCTGATTTATACCGGTTTTAGTCACAGTTTACCTGGTTTAGTCCTGGGTTTAGCTCTGTTTAGTCTTGGTTTAGGCCTTGTCAGAGACCTGGTTTAGACCATGTTAAGTCAGGATTCTGTTCCAGTTTAGTCCTGGTGCATGCCGCCTTGCTCACACATGGTCCTGGTTTACACATGGTTTATACCTAGTTTGGATCTTGTTTAATCCTGGTTTCAATGTGATTTTGATCTGGTTTAGTCTAGGTTATTTTACAGGTTTGTATTTGGTTTTGTCCTGGTTTAGAGCTTGCTTAGTCCTGCTTTAGTCCTGGTGTGGATTAACCCCCTCATTCTTACCATGTTAGTCCTAGTTTAGACCTTGTTTAACCTTAACACCTATTTACACCCTGCCTTTGACTAGTAAATCCAGGGTCTTGCATTACAGATGGTTATTCCAATTTAACTTATTATGTTCTCTTATCAATATCATAATAGTCATTTAGTTATTCCTTAGATTCTCCTCTCTCCAGTCCACACATATGCATTAGACAGACACAGCTCTATGCTCTGTCTCTATTCAGTTCATTGAGATGCTGTTGGTGGAGCCTGTGTGAATTATTTAGAAGTAACAGTGCTTCTAGACTCTTCTGACTCCAGTAGTTTAAGAATATGACAACAACACAGAGGACATATAGGGAGCAGACATGTTAGGTTATGGGCATAGGCTGTACTGGGGGCACAGACTGAACTAAACCAGGACTAAATAAGAAACTAGACCCAGGCTGTCGTAAACGACAGCAAATGTATATCGGCGGAACGCCCCATGCGTCTGCGTCAACTGCTATAACACCAACTGCCTTATGGCGGAGGAGGTGGTGGAA
>JAVQKG010272937.1:0-11950 GCA_036025885.1 Hypseleotris bucephala
ATTAGAGTATATAGAGAAATATTACCTAGAAAACTGCCTTTGTGAATAAGCTAATTGTGACCATTAAAAGTGCAATTAGTTGGGCAGCCCTAATATGGGGTTAGGGTGATATGACCAAAAAAATAAATGCATAAATTAAAACAGAATTTGGTATTTGTTGTTTTTGTTCTTTTTTTATTATGTTCAGGGGTAAAACAGTAATTGAAAATGTGTTATAACCCCTTTCAATTAATATCATACAAGAAAAATTAAACTGTATTGAAAAGGCTGTATTGCCCATTCGCAAATTGAAATGTTTTAGAATACAATATTAAGGGAAATGTAGAAAAGAGCAATAGGACGCGGTAAGAATGGTTAATGCGGTGGGGGTTTGGGGGTGGATCAGCTGATGGCTCTGGATGATGGAGCAGTGAGGGGTCAGAGGTCACAGCCTTGCATTGTCAGCCCGGGTCGGTGTGTGGTGTGTATGTGTGTGTGTCCCGTGGGGTTCCCTCCTAACCCCCCTGGCCCTGCCCCTGCCCCCACCCCCTGCACACACGTCGCATTTACATACACTTATATCAGCCCACTGCCGCGTCACCACTGCCGCGCAAAAGCTATCATTTACCATTTCAAATGGGGCCCACAAACTCAGCATAAAGCATATTATATATACAAATATTTATTATATATATTATTATATATTATACAATATATTTACAAATATTGTACTATATCTATTATTGGTTTGGGATGTTTTTAACCAATGATTAAAGAAGAATAAACATTTGTGGTTTGTAAATCACAACTTCAAATGCATTATTTTCTGTTAAATTGTAACCTTGAAGATAAAAGTGACCTAAGCATTTGCAGAATAAATTTGATCAAATTGCAGTAATTCAAATAGCACATTTTAGGTTTGGCAATGTAGGTTTTACAAATAGTTACAAGCCAGTATGGATTTTTTACTAATCTATATTTAATCATACAGTCTCTTTTAACAAACATTGCAGTTTGCATAACTATAAGGCACTTGTAGTTTTCTGTATTCCAATACAGTGTTTCATAGTGGATGCATAATGACACATAGAATAGATGGAATAAAATATTATGAAAATGCCAGAATGTTAAGAATTTCATCATATTTTTTACTGAAATGTCCTGACTTGAAAATTGTGTCTCTGCTATATCTTATCAAGCTGGAAATGATAGGAAAAATGTATTGCCACATTTTTAATATGTATTTATTTTTACTGTATATTATACATTTGAAAATGCTTCTGACCTACATGCCTGTTTGCAGTATCACCTTGCATTGCATCTTGTTTAGTTGTAACCATTTAGCACTCCTATCATCATCATTCCTATTTATTAATTGTTGAAAAGCAGGTTGCACGTAAAGCACTTTAATGGCTTAGCCTACATCTCCAAATCCTATTGTCATCTCCAACAATCTATGAATGCCTGATAGCACAGTGATAGCTTGTACTGCACCCTATTTAGTACTAATCACATATTAGAACATAGTTAGTATATATTATTTGTTTAAAAAGCAGGCTGCACATAATGCACTTCCATAGCTTAACCTATATCTGTAAATCCTATTGTCATCTCTTGCAATTCTACCTCAATATCCGCCTTTGACTTGACGTGCGTTTTGCTTAACTAAACACTCAGGACGAGACACGCGCGGGGCCATCCCTACAACCCCCACTTCCCTCCCTCCCCCACCTCGCTCGCCCATATCCACAGTAGTATATATTATTGTCCTTGTACACCTCCCCCCGCACACTTTGTAATCCCTGCCAGCTGGCCCCGTTGGCTAATCCCACTGCACTGATCAGCTGGCATATCCAGTCCGGGACGGGACACTGTCAGGCGGGAGGGGGGTAGATGGGGGTGGGACGTGTCTCCTCTCCACCCCCCCTCGCTCCTCTTCCATCTTTCTCTTTGAGTGTTTTCACCGAGGGGGGTGGTGTCGACCAGAGTCCATATATTGGAGCGGGTGCGTCGCTTCAGCGCAGTCCGTTCTGTGTGCGTCTCCTGCTTGCTTCTTCCTCTCCTCCATCCTATCTTCTTTCCTTTCCTATACCCTTTTCGGATTCCTCCTACATATATAGCGTTCCGGCTCATATATGTATCCTTGGGCTAATTTTTCCCTTTTGGAATTTTTCGGGGCTAGAATGTAGTTTTTGTTTTTTTTTTGACATCTTTTTGCATGACACCTGCCTTGTGTGCCTTGCCTTGCCTCTTGTCCGTTCTTTCCCTTCCACCATCCCACCACCTTAAAAAAAAAATCATCTTTTTGTTTCCCCCTAAAATTTTCCAAGGACGTTCCCGGGATGGAGCAGCAAGAACTACCAAACCAGGAAACCACTTGGAAGAAGACAGGACTATCAAGCAAGCATCTAGGATTATCACCAAATTGAGATTTGAAGGAGTTAAGCGCTAACGTTTGAACTAGAAAATTTGAACGCTAAAATGTTGTCTTGCATTGTTGTTGAAATGTTTAGAGGAATGTGGTGCACAGAGAGAGGAAGGGGGAAGTAGCTAGGGATGGGAATTGTGAAAAAAAAGAAAAACGACTTAGCTAACGACTTAATGGTTAGAAGTACGCTAAGTCAATCAGATCTCAAAAGGATATAGCATATAGCGACAGTGCTGGCATGCATGCATCGGCGCGCGTCCTCATAAATATCCAGGCTTCATCCTTTGTTTTGCTCTGAGGAGGGAAGCGAGGGAGGAAAAGGATGCTCTGCAGGAGGAGTGGTAGCAATCAAGGTATAGACGCTAGCTTTTTTTTTGCGACAAAAAAAGGTAGCTTCTCTCTTCTTCTCTCTGTGCTGCTGTTTTTTTTGCAATACTTACCATTACTGTCTATGTATCGTTTGCTGTCTTGTACATCCTTTGCATGCTTTCACGCAATGTGCTAGTCTACCATTCCTGTACACACCAAAAAAAATCTTTGCCAAAAAAATAAAAAAAAATAGATAGGGGCTCGTCGGTTGCGGGGGGGATTAGCATGCGATGTACCTTGAATGTGAAAAGCAGGAAGACCGCATATAGCCTGACCGTGGGAAGCCCTGAGGGAGGCGAGGATGCAGGTAGCGGACAAAAAAAAGGCGGAAAGTGGACGTAAAATAGTTGAAAATAGCAGGAAAAAAAGTGGAAGTTTTGTGGTTTGTGCTCTTTGTGTTCACAGTGGACCTTGATTTAATTTCAATACAATTAAGGCACGCGGTGAATGCCAAGAGAGGAGCCGAAAAATCTTCAATCGAAACCTGCGGAAAATCGGAACGTAGGAACGGCGACCGATAGCTAAACGAATGCTAACACGACATGCGTATAGATATAGTAGCGGGAAATCGCAGTAGTCTTAGGTGCTTAACAGAGGGATTGGGGGAGATTGGGGACACTTCAAAGTGCTAGGAAAAATAGACCAAAACAATGTTAGCAAATCATTCATATCATGCATGTAACTCTGTCATTTTTTATTTTTTTTTGCTATTTTACTTTGCTTGTCTTCTGTTATGCAATATCAACTCAATAAAGAAGTGATGAAGCACAGTTCTATTTGTGGCCCCACTATCTGCTGCTGCTGCTACTGGGTTGGTTTGTTAAAGTGAGTGGAGAGAGGGAGGGGAGGGAGGAGGGGGGCGGATGGATGGGGGTTGGGGGGTAAAAAAAAAAAAGCCGAAAGCACATCAAGTCATTTAAATAATGAGCTTGACTTCTATAATCACAGAGCTGGAAAAGGGCTGGAGGCGATGGAGATGTGACCTACATCTAAGGGACGGAGGCGGGATAGGCAAAAAAATATGTATGTAAAAATTTTAAAAGTGCACAATGGAAATTTGCAAGCAAGGATTTATAAGAGTTTATATAGCGAAAAATTGTAAATTTGAGTCAAAATTTTAGTCCAATATAACATTTTTTATTTGACAGTTTTTATGCATTTAGATCACCTACCCTTCAATTTCAAATTTTGTTTATTATTGTAACTACTATTGTAACTAATTAAATAACTATACCGTATTATATTCATATGATGTACATTTCTAACCTATTTTACGCAACGAATTTTTAGTTTAGCGCCATTAGTGTTGTAAAAACTTTAATCACTTTGAATTTACGAAAGATATATGGCACTGATTTCAACCTAACCCAAAGTTGAGAATGGTGTAACCTATGACATTATGCATCGTCATGACATATCCTAGTTCTAAATAGACCATGTTTTATTGTTTTGCTCATAATGGCTTATTTTTTATGATTTTTGCTAAATTTGACTCAGAAATAACATTACATACAGTATGCCTTGCTGCAAAAAAGTACAGTGTCTATTTCTAACCTATTTTGAACATAAGATTTTCAGTTTTCTGCTTAAAGTACTGCCATAATTTTAAGGATATTTCATAAAGGAGCATTCTATCATAGCCTACATTTTGCATTAAGCCAAGAATTTAAATTATTGTAACTAAGTGCATAGATCAAAAGTCCTTTTATTTATGCTACTTATATTATTATTGATAAATGCCACACAAGTTTTCCTATTTTAGCCAAATTTTATGTCCAATTTTAACATATGGAATATCTATGAACTGACTACAGTGTCACACTATACTGTATTATTTATTTTAATTATGATATATTTTATAATTTTTTAGTAGAGAAATGCATCAGATACTTTATCAAACATTATACTATACCACAATATGCTCACAATGGCTTCCAAAACGATTCATTGCAGTCTCTATTATTTCTTGTATGGAGAATCTAATGTTATATTTAATCAGAGGAGGCCAAAGGGGGCACGTGTGTCAGGGCAGGGGTCAGTAACAGCCCCTGTCCACACTTTGTGCATGGGGAATAGTCTCTATAGAAGTGGGTGAAAAATGAGGGGGCTCTGGTGAAGAGGTCAGCTCTGTGGGACCCCTGAAGAGAGGGAGCAGGTGACCACACAAACAACCTTAATGTCATTTTGGGGGTAGGTTATTAAGTTATATTATCATTTGGACATTATGTGACTACTTGAGAAGCTAAAGGCTACATACTTATATTTATTGTTTATTTTTACAGGCCTTTTTTTTTTGCGTGGCTTGTATTTATTAGTGAATAAGTAAATGATCAAATGCCTACGATAAAAATCCCCCTAAATTTAGCAAAGAAATGTATAATATTGCAGATCCCTACATGTGGTGACATTCATACACTATAATATTGAGTACTTACCCGTGTAACATGTTACTTTTCAGTGGTCATTGATGCTGTACATTTTAACTTACTGTGCAATTTTACAGATACAGAATCTACATAAAGTTTAATAAAAGATATAATAGTGAGTGACTTCACATACATTTACATGCAGTACATTTTACAGCTCAGTCCATTAAGCTATTCATTCATTGTACAGTAACACACTGGTGGTGGTAAGACGTCACTGTTGCCACAGCTGCCTTGCGGCAGGCAGACACTGACACGTCAGCCATACCATACCTACGGTATCCACCACCTCCAAGCAAACCAACTGCCTAAGTCCACTGACATACATAAACAGGGTGGGTGAAGTGTCTTGCTCAAAGACAAAATGTCAGCAAGAAGTGCTTTAAATGGGAACTGAATTACCAACTTTGGACAACATGCAGCAGCACCTGACTGCATCCCCACTGCAGCCCTAAAAAGTAATTTAGATATTGAACATATAATGACAAAATTATTCTCTTAGTCCTGATATAAGCTATGCTGTTCTACCACTATGGTGATTACACTAGTAAAAACTGCCTTGTGGCATATTCCTGTTGCTAAACTATATTAATTTAAGTCAATGTGTAATTTTCACCTCTTGTGCTTTAGCAAAAATGAAGAAACGCATCAGACAGAAACAAAGCTAGGCCTCCCCATTAAAATGCACGCAATTAACTCACTGCACTACCTTCTATAATAGAACATATGTTTGAATATCAGACATCTTAAAACAGGGGAGACTACGCAGAGCAAGAAGGAGGAGAAGAAGAATGGGGGTAAAAATCTAATTTAGTCATGTAAATAGAGGTCGGGTTGGCGACATGGCGAAGCGTCACTAATGGAAGGAAGAGATGGATGCCTTATGATAATGAGAGCAGAATAAAGCACTGGCGTGACCTTGCAGTGTGCGCTGAACCCGGAGACACCGCCTTTTAATATCAGAGCTCTACAATGGCCCACGCACCTCCTCTAAACCCTAAATAATGCAGCCTTATATACAAGAATATGGAATTCATTTACAACTGCTAATAATGCAAATAAGGGAAGGTGGCCTGATGGAATGATTGAATATGCAAGATTCCTCTTCCAAAAAGGAATTAATCAAACGTTGGTATGTTTTTTTGGTTTAAAAGAGCTTCTAATCCGGATTGGGAAGTGAGTATAATTTGAAGATGTTGGCTATGGCTACGTGGGCAATTTAGGGATTCACTATAATATCGATATTGGACAATTTATTTATTTACCTTTATATAACCAGGAACCAGGAAAACCTCATTGAGATTAAAATTTTTCATGAGTGCCCTGGCCAATTGTTCACAAGGTTGACTTCGGTATTGGCTTATAGGTGGCCAATGTTAACATGCAAAAAGGACAACTTTAGAAGCAAAATGTACTAATTTACCAAACAATCAAATTTTCTCCACATACAGCCTCTATTATTTAATATCAGGTTCAGAAACAGACAGAGAAAGAAAAGTCATCCGACATCAAGCTCAATATGCAAAAACCTAGTATGAACTCCAAAAGTCTCACCCTTTTTTACTACATTATTATGGATAAATCAAATTACAAGCGTATATTTTTCTGGCTGGTGATACTGTATCAATATTGCAGGCTGCTGTATTGATAATAAAATGTATATTTCACAAAATTCACTTCCAAACCATTCCTTGTAATGTGGTTTAAATCCAGGGTTAGTCCATTTAAAAACAGTGATATAGGTTATCAAGATCATGTGCAATATATTGATTATCAGAGTATCGTCATGTTGTGAGCTCTATCAAATCGTGAGGTACCCTGTGATTCACACTACCAACGCATGTTTATAAATGAAAAGTATTGGAAATTATAGCGAGCAAAAAATTCAGAAAAGTTCAGAAAATGTTCATATCGATGCATCCATTCCTTAGTGTATCTTATTTGCAATCCAATTTAAAAAACAGCATTATAACTAGTTACAATACAGTCTTGAAGCATATTTCTCCAAGCCTATATCTTATTCAACCAACATGCAATTAGGGCTACAATAATTATGCATTTTGCCACAGCTTTTGTCACAAAGAGCTGCCACCACTAACACATTAATTGCGAACATGAATTTGTTTGCACACACAGATGAAGTGTTGGATAAACGCAAGCTGTAGCATTTATGAGTTAGAATAAGCAATAGGCTATACAATGTAAGCATTAATTCAACACTGGTTTAGCCTGGTCTATAAAGTTTCAACGGGGCTAGAAAAGTGAGTGTTATTAAGTAATCAAAATACAGACATAATAAAAGTTTCTTAAAGGCTGCATATTGTGGAAAAGTGAACATCAGAATTTTTGTAATCTTTTTGCTGTTTTATGTAAATTACATATTTAAGATAAAAAATACAAACCTTTGTCACTGAGGGCCACATTCTCAAAACAAATTGGTTTTCTGTACACATGTATGTACTGGCAGGTTCTTTTATGATAAGCACATAAAAAAGTAATACGTCTTCTTACACATTTAACTCTTAACTTTTACACTTTTATTTGAATAATGTAGAGTCACATGCAGTTAAAAGATAATTTGGGCCAATTGCTCTGTGGGCCACATTTGGTCTTCGGGCCATAGTTTGGACACCCTCGTACTAAATAACATGATGTGGTATTGCACTGTAGGGGATATGGTGAGATGCTGACTTTTGCAATAGAATTATAGTGTTGTGACTAAAAATATTATCAGCCATATTTCAAACTCCTCCATCCATTGTGGCTACATTAGCATCATGGCCCGCTCCCTCCCCCTGCACCCCTCACCTTCTCTCCTCTGACTGGGCCTGGTGTTTACGGTCCTTCATTTGCATCATCCTGGGACGCCTCTCTCTCCTCCGCTCCCGGGGGACGGCCTGATAAGGGTCACAGAGGATCCCCCTCGAGGCGGCGCGTGTCCCACTCCACGGAGCACTTTTACGCACACGTGCCGACCCCCTCCTCCTCCTGCTCTTCCTCCTCTGAACGCCCACGAGTCATCACTTTTGCTTTGTCACCCACAGCTCTGCAAAAACACAAGGGAAGACCACTTTACAACCATGACATAAACATTTACTATTTTCTTGAGGTGAATAGATGTCTGTATGTAAAGGGATAGCAGCTTCCTTGTCCCATGTCCCACACTGCAAAAAATAAAAAAAAAAATGGTTGTTGGATGTGCTATTGGTGAGATGGTTAATGTTAGGGCTATGGATAGTGGTTAAGATTAAGAAGAGGTGTTTGGTTAGTTTATTAAGTAAAGTAGGCTAACGTCAGGTTTACCAGCTATGGTTGTAGGACCAGTAGGATGTAGAAACCCTAAATGTTTAGACAGTAGGCTATTTATTTGACAAATTTGACTGGTTTCAACGTATTCTGACCAGTTTTAATATTTCCTTTGCCAAACTATTGGAATCCATTATTACCTAAATCAAGTTCAATTATCTTATTCTTCAGGTAGACGATTAAGCTCTTTCTCTCCTTTTAGCTAACTAATTTCAATAGGCTTTTATTTTTTAGCCATGCAACCATTAGCCTAATAGGTGAGAGGTGATATTTACTTTTACTTTGTCCCTCCTGGCCCAATTTCTGACCATTAGCAACACATAATGCATTTGTCCAAGATTTGTTTTTGTTTGTTTTATCAGCAATTGCTATCATTTGCAGACATTGAGCTAATAGCTTTGTATCCTACACTGAAATGCACAAAATACGTTTTGAAGTTCCTCTTTAAACCGTTTGTAAGTTGAAATACACAGTAATTTAAAAAATACTGTGGTCTAGAAAATTTGGTGACCTTTACCCATCTTCAGAAAAGTTCGAACCAGTGGTCCAATTTGGTTAGCCTATCCAAGAGGTGCATTCCTTGTATTGAGCTAAATTGCTTAAAAAAACTTCAGCATAAAAAGGTGATAAATTGAGCTTTCGAAGAGTAAAATAATAGTACATGAGGGAAATGTTGTTGTAAAAAACTTGCCTGACGAATGTGCAGCTGAAGACAGGCGAGCAGTGTCCGAATGTAATGCTCTAGCTCCCTCTTGTGTCCACTTCCTTTGGTACATTCGCATTGTTTCAGAAAATGGCGGGTAAAAAAAGAACCTGCAAAGTGCTTGAAACATACATTTTCTTCCATGAGTCGAGACTAAAGATTGAGACACAAGTACACAAACCCAGAAGCCAAGTAAATGCCATAGATTTGACTAAAAAATAAGCTTGATGAAATACTCAATTTGGTGTTTCACTAACCACGCGTTGGCTCCATTCAGTGCTTCATTTTATGGTACAAAGTTTTTTTCTTGTGGTTTGCAATTTGCATGTTACCCTTTAACTATGTTCACTGAGTTTTGATATTTTAGCTGAGAAATGCTAAAATTCCTTAACATTTACTTGGGGAATTGACCGGGGAAAGGAAAAAATAATTAATGTTAGGCTACATTTCATCTTCCCATGATCACTGAGAATAAATGATAACTGAAACAAGATGTAACTAAGCCTTCTTGTGGGGAGTTTGCATGTGCTGTAGCCTAAAGGTTTTATTCTGGGCAGTCTGGTTACATTGAGGCCAGAATTATATCATATCGGATGTAACAATTTCCTAACTCCTTCAATTAATGTAGGCTAATTAAATAAGTTAGTTTTTCAAATTGCAGGTAGAGTTATTGGCCTTTGGTGGGGTACCCTCTGGAGGAGATTTGTGGGGTAGGTAGTGGGGCAATTAATTCCCCAATTTCCACTTGGCTTTGGATTGAGCAGACAGCCCAAAATACCCCAAATATATACTAACAGAGTGTACATCACAATTCAATACATTAAGCAATACCTTGCTCACGATGCCCATAATATCACAATATGGAGATACTGCAATAATCTATTGCACATTGTAATCTAATATACTTCAGTTTGTAAAGGAACTCAAACTGTTTTTAAACTAAATTTCAAGTAATGGATTTTTTAAAAAATATAAACAGTTTAGAATTTTATAATTACAAGAACACTCCAGCTGTATACTTGATCAAAATAAACTAAATATTATTTTAAAATATGGCAAAATATTATTTCCAATATAACGTTGCAGCGGTCCAAAATATATACAGTATCAAGACCTGTTGGAATATTAATATTTGGTCACACACAATCAAACCCACAACTTCTAGCTGGAAGGCAGAAGCACAAAACACTTGACCACACTGTATGAGCCACAAAAACATTGACAGCTGCATAACATGGTCAACTTTTCTTCCAGATATTGCACCAGATAGTTTCCTGCTTGACAGAATCATGAGAAAACAGCCACATGTCTCTTTGTGGAGCATCTTTATTATGCCACAAATAAAAGCCAGTAGTTATGAAAGAGGACCTTGCTTTTTTTTTTTTTTACTCACCAACGACATTCTGAAAATGGAAGCTGATTTGTGATAAGTGTCGCAGTTTGCTGAGCGGACAGAAATGAAGAAAAGTGGATGCGGCGGTGATAAGTGAATTTGAAGTTTTTTAGTTTTTTTTTAAGTGGACGAGTTTGAATTTGCGAGTTAGCACATTCATTCAAAAACCTAATGTTGGAGGAGAGAAAACAGAACAGAAAGAATGTAGAGTCTTGTGACAAAAATACACGGTTTCTGCTGAATATACCACATTTATTACTTTTGAACTGATTATTAGAAAGAGTGGGGGCAAGGCCACTCGCAATAAACTGTCTTTAGAAAAACGGAGGAAAAAAGAGCAAACAAAATATGAGCAGCCTGTAGCATTAATGAAGTTTCCAAGAGAAAGAAAGAGCGTAAATAAAGTCCAATCCCATTCTTTTTTTTAGACAGTAAAATTATAAACTTAACATTTCGACCCCCATTTTCCACAACCTCCAGACCCCTACCTTCCCCAATATTCAAAACAAGACGAGGGCAGTTGCGGAACATTTGCAGTCCTCTCAAAATGAAAACAAACAAAAAGAAATATGGCAAGCAAAACAGAAATCTGGAGTGACAATGAACGTCCCATTGAAAGAAATCTCCACTTGTTCCTGTTCCGTAGCTGGAATATCCTCAGAAGATAGGGGTGAAAGGTTTTTTTTTTTACAAAGAAAATGAGACAAAACTGCCCATTCTTCACTTTTGGGGAAACTGAGAAGCCCAAACACTACAAATTGCTTTTTTGGATTTGTGTGTTGAAGAGACATAAAGACCTCGCTCATGGACCATAAAAACAGAAGAATGATCCTTTTCGTTTAAAAAAAAGGAAAGAAAAGCAGCATACAAAGGGGGGAGAAAGCATATGTAGTGGAATGGGGTGGGGATTTTCACCTAAGGGTGCTATGTATTTATTTGTAGTCCTATGAATATTCGTTTTCCTTTTTCTTTTACTACAAGTTCGAAGTAAGTCTTTAAAGTCAAAAGAAATCAAGAGAGTCTTCATTTAGGTTGTTTTTTTTTTGTCCTTGGTTAATTCATCACCCCTAGTAGAATTATAGAGATCTGCGAGGAAACAAGGTGGTTGGAGGGCTCAGGCTTTAGGCGGCCATGACAGTCTTTTGAAGATCTGTTACTTGACTCGTCCTTGGCGCTCCTAAAAAGAGAAAAGATTTTGTTAAACATAAACTTAGCATAATCCCACTTGTAATAGTTATTTTTTCCCTATTCTAATTTGGGTAAAGTTATGGAGTGGTGACACTGCAAAGAGTACAGGTGAAACTTGAAAAATTGAATATTGTGCAAACGTTCATTTATTTCAGTAA
>JAVQKG010273190.1:0-12115 GCA_036025885.1 Hypseleotris bucephala
AGTTTTTGAGTTATCTTGATCACGGACACGCACGCGGACACGCACGCGGACACGCACGCGGACACGCACGCGGACACGCACGCGGACACGCACGCGGACACGCACGCGGACACGCACGCGGACACGCACGCGGACACGCACACGATCACATAACCTCCTGGCGTCGGTAATTAACACTTTACAGAGGGCTTACCTGGACAGCTGCCAGCTGGGCTCTGGGGTCAAAAACTCGCAGCATCTTGTCCTGGAATGGGACAGAAGAGTAACAGTTTTATTGCAATTACACATTTTCTGCAATTATTATATATGATAATATATATATATATATATATATATATATATATATATATATATATCCTTTAAAGACATTTTAGTATCATCAAATCAGAATTTCTTGATTGAACTCAGATAAACACGACTATATGTTATCATTTTGGTCTGACTGACTCATCCTTTACAAATGTAATTCAGTGACCCCTCCATGGCCTTAAGAGTTTTAACCCCAGCCAGTGCAAACATGCAGTCAGCATCCATCAGAGCAGCCAATCAGAGGAGTTTCTGTGTGATTGAGAGGAAATGGTCTCTAATGGGATCAGTGTGTGCCTGGGACATGTGTGTCTGCAGCAGTGTCACTCAATACCACTGTGACTGTGATCACAGCAGCAGTCTGACAAGCGGGCTGATAGCAGGTAATAGCTATAAAGCTTTAGACTAAACCAGGCGCACACTTAGCACACATATACATGTCAAGAGCAATCAGGGGGTGGACTATGACACTGTCAAGCACACTGACAAACACAAGGAGAGCCTACTTACATAAATATAGGTCTTGCAGCTGTCTGAGGGGAGTAATTTGCCTGAATATTCTCTTTGTCATGCTGAATTACAGGTAAGCCACCTAGTGTGAGAGTGAATTTGTTTGCTTAACTTTCTAATATGCCGGTCCACTCTCTATCTCTGTCCATGTGTGTCTATGTGAAGCCCACCCACTATTATAAACCTCAAGGTGATCATTTCAGGTCTCCCTAACCTGGGCCTAAGCCAAAGGTTCAAGGACCAACTCTAGGAAAATAGGCACATGTAGGGGCTGCTAAATTATGGGTAAATTATACTAGTTTACTATCTATGGTTATAATTATGTATGTTTAGAATATGTATTTTTTTATCAATAGCTTGGTGTTCTCTTTGCAAAAAATGTGCTAAAACAAACAAAGTGATATTTGTAAACAAATGATTGAGCAAATCCGGTCAGTTGGTGTCTCTATGCCACTGCCATATCACTGGAGGGCTGTGCAAACACATAGATGAATGCTCACTTATACACAGACCTTCCTCCAGTTCAAAAACACAAAAATAATAACACACTTGTTGGGCTGGTGACAATAACCCTGTGAACACAAACACCTATGTCATAAAGTGAGAGGGAAGAGCGCTGAGAGCTGAGTGCTGTGTGCTGAGGCAGCAGCTGTTTAATCACACTCATGGAGACTCATTCACAAGCTGCTCTTAGTAAGTTTTCACTGTTTGTCTCCCATCTCACAACAGACACACACAGGCGCTGGGAATCCTCATCCAGGAGGAGAGCTCTCTTGACTTTTTTGACACAACAAGCTGCCTGAGCCCCATTCCCAGTCTCCCACGGTTACTGCTGTCAAAGACTGTTGTGACTGGCAGTCTAAAAAAAGCAGAGAAATCTTCCATCTTCCAAAAGTCAACTGACTTTGAAAATGATGGCTGGATTTAATGTGACTTTTGAAATACAAGGTGAACCTGCTGGTCATAAATTCACTAACACCACATTTGGGCCATCACTCACAGGAACACCCCTTTCGACACATGCTACCTTTAGATTCCTTTTGCTAAACTTAAACAGGGCCTTTCTACCTCTGACCAAGCCATAAATATACATCTCTTTGGCTCCAAACTAGGCCTGTCATGATTCTTGCTCAATGGGGTGGTGGTCTCGCCTTCATCTTTTGGCCCATGCCCCAATGTTTACCCTAAAGGGGGGGTTGCAGGATTGAACCCACATGTTAGCAGGGCCTATTTGCTTTAATAAGCTGGATTGGAGAGATTGAAGGGGGTCTTTTGGGTTAAATGACACCAGAGTCCAACAGGGCAAAAGCATGAGAGGCCCCCCCAGCTATGAAGTTGGCTCACATTTCCCCCCGCTGTCGTTCAGGTGCCTTGTTCTCTCAGCCTGCAGTGGACTGATGGTTGGGCTGGTAGCTCTGGTAAAAACATGATTGTCTCGTCAACATAAGTACCACATCTTGGACGCAGTCTGTTGATGGCTGGAGTAATTTGTTCCTTGTCAGTGCAAAGACAAACAAAAGAGCCTGGACTGACAGTTAGAATTGTTAAGTGTGCACATGGTAATTTTTTTAAGTGAAGTTTGTACAACTTCAAGTCAAAATCATGTTCAAAGTGACCCATTCTAATGGTTGCTTGGTAATTGCTTGTGTGTGTGTGTATAAGGTAAAAAGAAATCTGACATGCAATTCATTTTTGTATCGTATATAAATATCTGTCAATTTAAGCTTGATTGAGTTTTGGTCAAAGGCTTTAAATGGAGAGATTTATTTCAGACCCACTTGAGTTTGGATAGCCAGGGTAAAACCCAGTTTGACCTAGTGGAAAAGAATAGCCTGTAGCTTCTCAAATAAACTAAAACATAATTCCTCCTCAACTTGTTAAATTTCCTCATTTGTTCTAAGAAACCCATGCTTCCAAAACATAAACAAAGTTACATTATGTTATGACCTTATAAAAATGCTTGTAAAAATACCTTTTTCATTTTTCTAGGACATGTATTCTCATTTATAACTACATGTAAAACGTGTAATAGTCACCTGCTCTAATTACCTGAAAAATGTTTTATGACACCAAGGGTCAATAAACATTTTAAAAATTGCTAACAAAATATGTTCTATTTTTTTCACCTATACGCTTTTGTAAGTATCATAATAAAATGTGTTACAAAGTTCCAGCAATGAAAAACTCCAGAAAGACTATTAACCTCAGCCAAGATCTTTATGTAACATCATTATTTCTGTGTTAAAACAAGCAGCCCATTTTTCCTTTTGCGTCAACAGGCTTTCAGTGTGTTTTCCCCTATTACACAGAAAGTCCTTATCCAATTTGTGATTTGATCTCCACCCTCTTTATGATCATTAACCCAGTTAAATTCCTAATAAAATAATCTCCATGTGAACAAATACAGTAAACGGGTCCACTGGGAACACTGAAGCACCTGAGTTTAGGTTAGTCACCCCATCTAGTGGTGGTTATATGCAACAGCAGATACACCGGAAAGAAAAAACTCAATTAATCAACTACAATTTCTACTTTCTCATAGTAACTCTATGGAGGGCATATAATTTTTTAAATAAAAGAAAAACCTTCATATTAGTGAGGTAAATTTCTATGTACCATATTTGTCACAAAAATGTTTTTATATTATTGGTGCAAAATATATTCCAGATACTATTTTAAGGAAGGAAGCACTATTGTTTAAGTCTGAACTGATGATAAGATATTAACAATATTTAGAGACAAATATTCCTCCTTCACCATTCAGACCATCAAACCACATTTGTCAGTTAGTAAAGGTTATCTCATTCTAAGCAGGGCTAAAAAAAAACAATTACATGGAAATATGAAAACTGCTTCAGTCTACATTGTTCTCACCTTGCAGGTAGAAGCCAACAGTGAACCATCCAGTTTCCAGCTCAGGCTCTGCAAATGATCACTGTGCTGCTCCAGAGCTGCACACAAATCCATTTATAGCATGGCTGACTCAATATAGTTTGGCGGATAAACAATTTAAATAATAAATACAAATGAGAAATAAAACTGAGAGAATTATAAATATATGTTTTTGGAGATACAAACAGAAATCCAGTAAAACAGAAGTAAAACAGAAGGGTTGGTCAATAGAAGGGTTAAGAGTATTAAAAAGCAAGGATAGATAAAGCAGAAGTCTTAAGAGGGTTTTGCCTCTTTAAGCATTTAAAGGAATGTTTGTAAAACACATTAGATGGTAGTGGAGGGTGTTCACAACACATACAAAATAAATTTCACACACAATGTTCCGACAAAGACATACAGTTGAGGTCAGAATTATTAGCCCCTATGATATTTTAAGTTTGTTTCAAAAGTGCTGTTCAACACATCAATGAATTTTTAACACAGCTTTTTCAAACATCCTAATTTTATTTTGGCCCATATATAAGGTGAACGTTTTTGACAGGTCTGCACAACGCCCTGACTATAATCCCATCGAAAATCTGTGGGATGCACTGAAGACCAGGGGCCATGCTAGAAGACCCTCATCTGGGGGGAGCTTAAAAGGAGATGTGCCGGAGACCCGTTACAAACTTCAACAAATGACTGCATGCTGTTATCCTGTAAAGAGGATAAGCAATTGACTATTAGCATCAGGGGGCTAATAATTTTGACCCTGGTGGTTTTTGGTTTTTGTGAAAGATTTTGTTTATATGAGTAAAATAAAATACAAGGTTCCAAAATAAAACTAGAATGTTTGGAAAAGCTGTGGTAAAAAGTCATTGATCTGCTGAGCATCACTTGGGAAATTTGAATATTTCATAGGAGGGCTAATAATTTTGACCTCAACTGTATACAAAAAACACAGAAACAAAATACAAGTCCAGGTTTCTACTGCTCAGATCTGGCTCCTTTAATAATAATGTTGAAACATGAACGTGATAAGAGAGCGTGGAGTTTGGGATGCAGTGAGCAGCAGCAGCCAGGCCAGCTCTCATGGGATGGAGGGGTCAGTGTTTGTGTGCGGGAGGGGTGTGAGGCCAGAGGATAGTGGCTATATCCTGAAGCCAGCTCAGGGAGACTGGGACCAGGACTCAAAACCAAAACATTACCTCTGCTGCTCCGGCAATTAGACAGAGCCACAGGGCTGAAAAATGTAGGCATTATTGAGTCAGACAGTTTCCCATGGGCCAAAATAATATCACTGGACTCCATATAATGTTTTTATTTTTTCATGTTTTGGACTTGCTATATCATTTGATAGAAAGGTCAAGAAAGTAGAGTTAGCATAATATGGACCCTTTCCCATAGAAACATAACAGAAGTTTTACATTGATTGACAAAGACTAAAACAGGACAACGCATGGCAAGATTAACAAAATATATGTATATTGAATGTGAACATGTGTAGTTATGCAGATGGCTTACCTGCCAGAGGCGCATCTTGGCGACTAGTGTCCCAAATGAGTGGTGAGTTGGTGGCTCCTACAGCTAACAGACCAGAAGAGGTGGGGTGAAACAGCACCAGCTCCAGTCGGCCATGTCCCGGATGTAAGGTTAGCTCTGCTTCAATGGGCTGCTCCAACTCAGGATCACACAGCCGCCACAACTTCACCTACACACATTTGAAAATAAACAGTAATATCACAGAGAGGAGGGGTGTACAGAAATGTTGTCACAGGAAATCACTTTGGTCTATTCTAGAATTTACAAGGAATACTGCTGTTTTTACTGCTTCCAATAAAGCAAATAACCTCCATCTGTGCAATAAATTAGTTACAGGCAATGACAATTATATATTTTTATATTTTATTTTACTTTTATTTGACCATTAAGATTACATGTTAAATGACCAAATGAATAAATTAGCTCACATTATGCATCATCTTGAGCATACCAAGTTTAACAAATTAAAACATTTATTAACTCTCACAAACTATTAAAGTTACACTGTAAGAATCCAAGAATTTTCTTAATAATCCTATATTCTCAATGAAATTTCAGTTATGTCTGTCATTTGAGAACCTATTCTCACTTCGGCATAAATGAATTTATAATTTTTAACTGAGTAAGTTTCCAGATGCAGATGACTATGGGTATGTAGCCAGCCAGACGTATGTATGTACAAGTGTGGGTGTGGGTGGCTGGCTATATACATATTGTATGTTTTTTACACAGGTCTCTGAGGTACAATGAGGTGGAAGATGCAGACTGACCACTCAGCAGCTTTCAATATGCCAGGCTAAAGTGCTGAATTTCTGGAGTTTTCAAATGATGGGTTTAATTAGATGCCTGGAACCTTACAGACTTAAGAGTGAAATGTATACTTGCCTGAACTATAAAGTGCAACATAATAAAGCAGTGCAAAATCAATACAAACACTGGGGATAAGGACTGACTGTTTCATCTGCAGAGCATGTTGCCAGGAGGGTCTCATCAAATGGAGAAAAGTCCATATCACAAACCAAATCTGCAAAAGTAAAAAGTCAAAATATTTGGTTTGAGTCAGTACAAAGGTTTCATATATTTGAATTACCTGAATGGCAGGAAATATTTGCCACTGTCCACTGGCCATTGCTTCCAGGTTTAACTGATGACAAGCCCAGCATACCTCCACCTACAAACGTAAATCCTTACTTTAATTTCTTTTTAAACTTTTTGCAGACATTTTAAACTATTTGTATTATACAAAGAAGAATGTAAGTAATACAAGCAGTGTCTGAGATAGATAAATCTAATGTACATTTGAATGGTGTACTGTGTGTGACATTATGTGACCATGGTTAAATCCTTACCAGCCTGCTCCGTACTGAAAACCACCAATTTGTTGCTGGATTTGATGTGGTTCCCCTGGCAAGAGATGGAGCTGCCACGAACATTGCTGATCCATTCCTGGGTTAAATTATAGACATGAATTAAAACAATAGACATTTTATCAAGAGTCTGATATCTATTTAATGGAACAATTAGAAAAGAAAACATGGTTTATCTGCCTTACAATAAAGAAGAAATGTTTCATAAGCAGCAATCAGGAGAATTAAGTCAAAAGCAGCAACAAACAGGAAGGATTTCACTGAACGAAAAAAACATGCACAAATGCTTCTGAAAGACTTGAGGAAGTAGAAAGGCCCCCTTGAATTGCACAGACTACAATTTTTTTACTAAAACATCTTTAATGACTGCACAAACCCAAACTGTCTGTGGCATCAGTGGTTCATACCTTATTTGCTCATCTACAACAACTACTATGGGTGTGTTTTTATAAAGTTGTAAATAACTTTGCTTTTAAAAGTTATTGCCATTGTATACTGTATCATGCTTTTTGTTCAAAGTAGCTTTGGCACCACCAAAGTTTGTACTAACTTTAGTTTTAAAGGGATACTTGTTTTTGTGTTTCTCAGTCATATGTGCATCTGTTCTCAAAGTTTCAATACAGCCATTTACAAAGTTCATGGTTAACTTGATTGCATGACTTGATTTGCTGATTCTTTGATGAAGGAGCAGCAATGTACCACTTGCGTTCTCACACTGGAACATGTGGATGGGGTACCACGCTCACGGTGTCTGAGCATAACAGGCATTTGACTGCTTCACTAGAAACCAGGCAGGAGATTACATAATACACCTCCTAAGGAAAAGACCCACAACTTAAAACAACTGGCTATAGAGCTTTAGCCTGTGGAGATTTGCAGTGTCCCGTTCTGGCAAGTTGCCTTTTGCAATCTGCATTTTACTTGCATCTAGGCACTGCATCCTACTCTCAACTAAAAGGCAAATGTATCTCTAAATATATACAGGCTTGCACTGAAAACGAGACAAACGTTGCGACTAGAGCTGCTTGCAATCATAAACGCAGGGCAGCACAGTGACATCAATAAAGCCTAGCAAATTTCTGCTAACACACAGACACCTAGGATAGATAACTAACGCACAGTAAGTGCGTGGATTTAGATAATTTTGTTTCTATGAAGACTTCCAGATGCAGGAAGTTCAACATCCCTTGCAGGCAGGCGTTTCCCACATAACGAGAACCTCAGCTGCTGTTAGCATAAAACAGCGCACAACCATTGATTGAAAAATACTCACGTCTTTCTTGGGGATTTTGGGAGTTGTGTTTTTATACTTGGAAGTCTTAAAGCGATTCATGTTGTCTTCTAAAATTGACTTTGGTGCCTTCCGGGTGCCTGTGTGGAGCTGGTTGGTACTCAGCAGAAGGCTCGCGCAGCAGCTGACAGCACAGATTGGACGTGTTGAGGCTGCTCGCTTGGATGCATACAACTGTCCGCTCAGGCGGCAAATCTATATATTCACACTTCTATCATCAAAATCATCTTTGTTTTTATGAATTTTCCTAGTCTTATACTTCAAACTACAACTACATTTTATACATTCAATGATTTATAATTTAAATAAATTGTTCCAGGTTTGCAAATCAGCTTTAAAATGTACTGTCTGAAGAGACTAGCATCTCGATCCAAATACAATCTTTGTGCACGCAACGTATATGTCGCGCATGCCCAGTGTGCCTTGTGCGGTGGTCAGTAGTGGAACGATGGCGTCTTCTGTTGCTCGCAGATCTACACGCTGGATTACTGTCTTCGTGTCCTCTGGACATTGCCATGCATTTGCTCCTGATATCTGCAAAGCCCTCGGGTCTGTCCGTGGGTTTTCTACCCTTGGGGCTGATAAACTTTGGCGAGGAGGAACGGCGATATGTGCTGGTGCAGGGAAAGGGTTGACATTGAGAGGGTTGTCGGGTAAGTTTAGCTGTCTGGCCCCGGCTAAGCTAACTTGGGTTAGCACAGGCTGTGTTGTAATTAGTACAAATTGTAGACAAGACAAAATATAAAACAACATTTTCTCTATATTGACGTATGCGTAATAGTAAAAGACATTAGATGTCATTTCTGTTGACTATGGGCTATGTAATCCGTTTAAAAATAGTCAATGGTATATGGTAAATGTTTTTTCCTCCGTTGGTGCTAAGATGTACTTTTCTTAAACGTGCATTTATTGCATCTTTTATTATTATGTATAGCTATTTTTATGCTTTTTAAATTATTGACAATCCATACTGGTTATATCACAGGGTTAAAGTTTCCTCATGATGTCAACTCACTGTCCATACACACAAGTGCTGCAGCCAACAGTAAACAAGACTTCTACCAGATCTTGGGTGTACCTCGGACAGCAACCCAAAAGGAAATCAAGAAAGCTTACTATCAGGTTTGTGACATCACGTCAATAGTGTTTTGACCACTAGTATGTGAATGGCCACAATAATATAGTATTTATTATTATTTCAGATGGCCAAAAAGTACCACCCTGACACTAACAAAGATGACCCTCAAGCAAAGGAAAAATTTGCCCAGCTTGCTGAAGCTTATGAGGTCGTTTTCTTATGTTGCTGATATATATATATTATTTTTATTTTGTTTAATCAAACTACTGCTGTGAATATATTTTTTGTGTCTCTGTTCTTATGCAGGTACTAAGTGATGAAACTAAGAGAAAGCAGTATGATACATATGGTTCAGCAGGTTTTGATGCTGGCCAGGCTGCTGGAGGACAGCATTACTGGACTGAACAGACCAGTAATGTGGACCCAGAGGAGCTTTTCCGCAAGATCTTTGGTGAATTCTCTGGAGGCCGTGGATTTGGAGATTTCAATGCTATATTTGATCAGCCACAAGAGGTTTGTAACATATCTGGACATACATTACTGGTATTTATTTATTACAAGTGTACTACAATATTGCATAATTTTGTATTTTACAGTATTTTAAAATGTTTTACTACAGTATATCATGGAGTTGACATTCAATCAAGCAGCAAAAGGGGTCAACAAAGAAATTTCAGTTAACATAGATGCGGCCTGCCAACGTTGTGATGGCAAGGGCCATGAGCCAGGCACAAAGGTTCAGCACTGCCACTACTGCAATGGCTCTGGCATGGTAAGAATCCTATAAACACTGTACATTTCTTAAATATTCTAAAAATTTAAAATTTTTTTTACACAATTTCCTTTTTTTGTAGGAAACTATAAACACCGGTCCATTTGTGATGCGATCCACATGCCGTCGCTGCGGGGGCAAAGGCACCATCATTTCCACACCCTGTAACTCCTGCCGTGGGACTGGACAAACTAAACAGAGAAAAACAGTCATGGTTCCTGTTCCAGCGGGTGAGGCCTACTATACGACTTGTTGCTGTTAATATAAGGTGTTGTTCTTTACCTACACAGTGACTACAATAATATTTTATCTAAATTTAGAATTTCATATTTCTTGTAGGTGTTGAAGATGGTCAGACAGTTAGAATGCCAGTTGGTAAAAAGGAGATCTTCATCACTTTCAGAGTAAGTATGTTTTCTTCTACTAAAAGAACTTCCTTAATAGTAATATTCAATCATAAATTTAAAAAAATGTGTATACCAAGACTGACCATCAACATCATTTGAGTAATTCATGTTCTTCTAATAACCACTAAATGGCTGATGCATGTGTGATATATTGTAATCTTGTTTTCAGGTTCAAAGAAGTCCTGTATTTAGACGAGAGGGGGCTGACATCCACTCTGACCTTTTTATTTCAGTGGCACAAGCAGTCCTTGGAGGAACAGCCAGAGCACAAGGCCTTTATGAAACTCTAAACCTATCAGTAGGTGTTATTAATGTATAACAATTATATACATATAATTATTTTTAATAATTCTATAACTATAGCCTGAAAATGTGATTTGAATGTTTTCAGATTCCTGCTGGTATCCAGACAGACCAAAAGATCCGTCTAGCAGGAAAGGGGATTGCACGTGTCAGTGGTTATGGTTTTGGAGACCACTTTGTTCATGTTAAAATCAAAGTTCCTAAGTAAGTCTTCATTTCAACATGGTTTCTGGGTCTTTTGTTAATGTTTTTGTGGAAATATTTGTACTCATTGACCATTTCTGTGATTTTTATGTAAATATGTTTTCACTTAATGTACAATTAAGGAGATGATGATGATAACAAAACAAGAAATAACGGAATATAACAACAATAACAAACTATTGTTAATAAACATTTTATAGGTCACTGACTGACAGACAGAGGGCACTTCTAATGAGCTACGCCGAGGACGAGACCGATGTTGAAGGGACCGTTAATGGTGTTACTGCAACCACCACAGGTATGATGATTTACTTTACTTTTTTTAAGTGTCACTTTGTCAAAAGCAGGAAAGGGATCTTGCTAGTTAAAAATTTAGCTGATGTAGTTCTAATTTGTGTCCAGGTGGGGGCAGTGCTAAACGTTCTTTCAAGGGGGGGGACAGTCATGACAACAAGGAAGGAGAGTTGAAAGAAGAAGGGGGCTTCTTCTCTAAATTAAAGAAATTGTTTATGCCCACTTCATGACAGCCACAAATCAGGTAGGACTAGTAACAACAATTTTGACCATAGTCTTAATTAAAAGCAAGACTTTTAATTAAGTAGTACAACATATTTCTGGGTACATTTTGGTTTGTGGCTGTCAAATGAGCACAATTAACTAATATGTATTTATATATTTTAACATAGCATTGCATTTTAAAGTTTAATTTGTGTTTCTAAATATATTGAGTCAATGATTCCATATCAAGTCCCCCTTTTGTTTCTTATAGGTAAAAGGTCCTACAACTGAAAGAAAAAACAGAAATACCACTTCAAAGAAACAACTGTGGGTTCAAGGCCTAATAAAATAATGAACAGTTCTGTATGGATGTGCCTGTCCTGCCCTGCAATAAAAAGGGACAAGATAGTTTGGTGAAGTACAATTTCACAAATGTTCTTACAGACATATGTCTCAGACTGCTACTCTGATCATAGTAAGATAATATAAAAGTAAAAGTAATTTATTGCATTCAGTCAACTGACACAAATAAACCCTGGTTTTAATAACACTAGTCTGGCTGAAAATGTGTTGTCTATTGAGCCACCAGATGCAAACATGGAATTAACCTGAATCATTCGTTCCCCCCAATCCAGGCTCAAGTTTTTTATTCCTTTTTTGATTACACAAAGCCCTGATCAGAAATGGTAATTTTTCACGTTTGTAAATACTGTTGTGAATTTTCATTGTGTAAACTAGACTAAATATGCTGTACATCTATAATAAAATTATGGTTGGGGAAAATACATGTTTTCATAAACCTTTCACTTTGATCCTTCTCCTTAAATATAACCACAAAGTTATTAGTACTTTAGTGATAATATTACAGAGCGTAATGATGTTACCAATTGATTAATAGGTGTATGTATGCCATAAATTTAAAAAGCATCTCTCTTAACCATAAAGTGGTTACTCTATCAAATA
>JAVQKG010273196.1:0-10043 GCA_036025885.1 Hypseleotris bucephala
GTAAAATAAATTGTCACCTTCTATTTAGTAATGTATTTATTTTTTGCAGTTTTTCTTATAAAATCAACCGTGAATGTTGTATGTAAAACAGCAATCTCTTCTTTTGCTTTTTTACCTGGTTATTTTAATGTGCCAGTGAAAACTATTTAAAAACCTATTAGACTCAGCTTGTCTCATTACACATTTTGTTGTAAAGAAGATTCATTAAGCCATTTATTAGTAGTAGGATGATGACAGAAAGATGTTTCTCTGCTGAATATGAGACACAGTTATTTTAACATAGCTGATGGAAATTTGCTGCTCTACTGGGTCCTTTTGTTTCTGCTAAATTTAACGAAATTTTGTGTTAAATTAAAAAATAGTTTCCAATTTTCTTCATTTCTTCAAACTAGCCTCTTTGTGAAGAGAGTGTGGTCGCAAGGGATAAGTTTACTTTCAATTTGCCAAAAGGTACCTTGAAATAAAACATTTTTAATGGAGTCCTGACCAAAAGGCACACACGTACAATTTGATGAAAAAGAGCAAAATCTCATACAATTTTGAACATCCAATTTGAACAGCAAAAACACTAAATTTTAAGATGCAGACTATGAATACAGTTCTTCAAGTAGATCCTGGGAACTGAAAAGCAGCTAATGTTGAGTTTACCTAAGATGGCCCCAGATAAAACTAGTGCTGTTGTACTCTTGATTCAATGGAGGGCACACAAAACTATTTTCAACTATCGTACTATTACTATGGCTGACACGTGGTAGCTTCTATAAGACAAAGTGTACAAGTACTAGCAACACTGTGCATAAAAACAAGAAACCTTTACAATTATAAAAAAAATCCTCACACATCTCCATAATTCAGAACATTGTGTGTGCAAAGGGACAGTTGGAAAAAGACTCAAAATCCCAGGATGTTTAGGGTAAAAAGCTTGCCTCCATAGAGCTGCTGTGTTAAACATGTCCTGCAGCGGTTCCGATTGTCTTTGGAAAACAGGGGCAAAGTCAAATAGCAACATTGGACACTATATTTAAACAGCAAAACTACACAGATTTCAATTTTGTGTGGTCAGAATCAGCAAAGACTCACTGAAGCTGACAAACACAACTCCACCATTTACCCCCAAACAGCTAAAACCCCACCCTTCAAAAAGATGATGTAATGCAAATAGGTACCGTATATATAAGGGAAAAAAAAGAAAAGAAAAAAAAGCAATATGAAAGTATAAAAGTAATAATGACATGGTAAAAAATGTATTGAAAATCTTAATATTAGTCCTAATCTGGCCATTTAGTGCAGTAGTTTTTGAAAATACAACTCTTTCTGCAGAGAAGAATTTGCATCAAAATATTGCAATAATACCAATATTGCATTATTCAGCCTAGTTCTAAATCTGAATGTTTTGCCCTTATTGTACAGCCCTAATTAGTTTGTTTTTGTGTCCTGTTGCAGAAGTTGCACTCTCTTTTATGCTACTTCTTCTGTATTGATTGCTCTCAGTTGAAGAAGTGCCTCGGGGTACCTGCATCATGTATTCTGCATGATCAGTAAAAGAAATATGTTTTAGAACTTTAAATATAAGCATTTCATGAAATTACATCATGTCTCCTATCTGAAAAAAAGTTATAAAGCAATTTGTCTGTGACTATAATAAAACTCGTGAAAACTTCCCTTTAGGTCGCTCGGGTTCTCAGCAGAAAAGTATAATGTCTGCGACAAAATAACACGATTGTAATTGTGGCCGGCTCTAATCTCCACAGGAGCAGAGCCAGACTTCTACTATTTCCCGGCCCTCTCGCTCTGTCAAATCAGCAAGAAAAGGTTAAGTTGTCCTCTTCCAAGCCAGCGCTCCCACCTGCGGGACAGCCTCGGATAGAGATCAGACTGCAATCAATTAAGTGTCTGTGTCATTACAGGATTAGCTGTACCTACAGCATGGCCAATACATCTGGAGTCTGGCCCAATAATAGGCAGGTAATAGAGCAAGTGACTGCATGTCCCCTGGGGAAGATTAGTGCTCCATGTCCCATATTAAGTACAAGACTGAGCCATAACAAATGCCATGTAACTTCAGTGCGGCGCTTTGAAGAAGACATTTACCTACAAATTTAGATTTTCAGCAATTTCATACACCACACTCCCACTGAGACAATTTGCCCTTGGAGATTAGAGAGATAATTCTACACCATGGGATTTGATGAGTTTTTAAATCAGAAGATCTTAAATATATTCTGTCCAAATGTGTGTACCCATAGAATCACATTGGGTATGCAAACTGATTGCAGTTATTGTGTTTTTAGTAGTTTCATAAAGTAAGTTTGTATTAGATGAGAAGCTGACTTAATGGTACTCAACAATGGGCATCTATCACTGACAAACCTTCATTGTGAGCTTTAATGTGCTATACAGCACACAAGCATGTCTTCTAAAGACATACATAACAGAACTGTTAGAAATGACAAATTACATGTCCCTGTTTTAATTACATGTCCTTCTATATATGTATTTACTTATTTACTATTTGTTTGGGGGGACATACATCTCTGCAATTGCACACAGACACACTCACCATTATGCAGGTTTCAAGGTAAATCACAGAAAACAGTCTCCATCTCTATCCCAGGAACTGTATGAGCTTCATTCCTCTCAATAGTTCCTCATTACACAGGAATTTGATTGATCATTCATAAAACATGACCCTCATGAATTATTGTGAGAGAACATCCAATAATTTGTTTTAGATGGCTTATTACAACAACGTTACTGGCCTGGCATATTAAATTATTTGCAGTCCTGTAAATCTCAGAATCAATTTGAAAATAACCTCATTAAAAGGCATCATGGTGACATTTCTTCACTTTCCCATAACAACATAAGCCTCTCTGCCGCCACACTTTTTAATCAGTGGAAATTTTGGTCATCAATCACAATGCATTGAATCTCTAATAATGCAGGGTTAGTGGGGAAGGAACTTGAAAGGAATGTGTGACAATGGGAATGGAGTTCTGTAACTCTATGATTAGGTTAACTGGGAATATTGGCATGTATTGTCTTTAGAACACAAGGGTTATGTGTAAACAGGCAGTATGATCAAAGTGAACCGATAAAGATGTCAGATCAAATTTAACTATTCACATTATTTAAAATTCTGAAAGACACGCTCACCCTTGTTTAGTCAGAAGACAGAAGACCTTATAAATGGACAATATTGATTCAGGAAGAGCATTTAATGCATAATTACCCATGTGGAATCCAACAAGTCATCTATAAAACAAAAAAGACAAAAATGACATTCATTTAGACTTGTATGAGAAGCAAAAACAGGTAATTAGGTAGAAATTATACAATTACAGTTATCAAAACTGAGGTTAAATGTTAAAATATATAATTGATTCTGATTTGAGGTAATTTCCTCCAACAGTCTATGATCTGTTCTTTGTGCAGCTGTGGAGTTTCCAGGATTGTATTTGAAGACTGTGATCTGAATGCACTGCTGGTCACAGGGTTTGTCATGCGTTTTGAGTGGTGTGACCCCCCTTCACCTTGGCGGAGTCCCATGGGTGAACAGAGGAGACAGGAGGACTGTGGTGGAGCAGGGTGTAGTGGAGGAACAGTGAGGGGACACTCATCCTGACGCCTGCGCCCTTGGGCTCCCAAAGGGACCCTAGTCAAACTTCAGATTAAAGTTGAAGGACTGTTTGACTGGAGCAGCAGAGCGCCCACAAGGGTCTGGCGCAGACTTAAGTGGAGTTTATAAGTGCCAATTTGGTGAAGCCTTTCAATGGTTTTCACTAAATTCAAGTGAGATAAATAGGTAAAGGTGTTTGAAAGAGGAGGGAGACTTATTTATGTACCATTTTTGGTAGCATTACAAAACATCAGTTATATCTTGTGATTACTTTTTGACCCTATGCTATTCACATCATATTTGACATGTGATTTTCAATGGCCTGTACACAATGCACTTTATTTAAAAACCTGTAGTATACAAAGTATCACCTGTCCTCTGCCCCTGGTGCAGTAATGGGGACAAAATAAATTGAGTGGCCAAAAATAATCTGCTTTAGGGTTTGAAGAAGCACAGCAGGATAGTGAAGCTCACTCGTCGATCAAATATAATTTTGCTATTCCTTCAAATCATCAATTTAGTTCCACATATAAGCTGATGACTTGTTAAAGAATGCACATACATTGGCTAGTTATGTTTTCAGTTAGATTAACTTGCTGCCAACATTAATACAGACCAATTGTATAGCACTGATTGTAATAGTAAGTTAGCAGCTAATATACCTCACATTGAAGTCTGCTGCATTTGCAAAAGTAGGCTGACAGACACCTACACAGATGTCCATTCACTTGAATTCTGATCACACTAAAAAGTAAAATGTTGCTCTTCAGATTAGCATGGACTATTTCACATTTTGAGATGCATTTTTTTCTGTTTGCTTATTGGAAATAATACTTCTATCAATTTTAGTCCACATTCTAGATTGTATTTGAGATTTCTTAAATTGAATCAATGTGTGTCTGTGGTAGTTTGAATGCACACTTTTCTAGTTGGACTGATTTTCTTAAGGAAACTTAGTCAATGAAAATGTTTTCTTGTGAATACACCTTTCCATGCACCATTTAACCATGTATAATTTCAAACAGTTAGAGGAGAGTAGCTGTAGACTCTGTATATTGTAAGTCTGTCAGATTAGGCTATTTGTTAAAGCCACATCCTCAGGCACTATTCACTCCCAAAACATATCTGCAGTAAAACAAAGCCCCTGTTGTTCTCTTTATGATCAAGACCAACAATGAGGTGCACTGGTTTTGAAAGGCCTGCCAGTTTTTATGCTCTTTGAGACACACTGTCCTTGAATTCAAAATCATTTTATGAGTGATGGCGGAGGGTCAAGCTTCGCCTTGGGTACCTCCATCTGATTTATTTGAACTGTGTTTTCATCTCATTTAAGCACATTAGGATTCGAGTGTTGAAGTGAACTTGGCTGCTCTGAGCGTGAACATAAAAAGAGTCACAGATGAAGAGAAGGCAGCCGTGGAGCGAGTTGTGTACATTCACCACCTACCTGCTCCTCCACGTTTGATCCGGGCCAAGCGCCTTTGAAGTGGGTATGCCTTTGTGCCGGGCCAAATAGGGTCTGTGTTGGAAAACCTTGCATGCGTGTGATGTAATCTTTAAAGCATATCTATACACACATACTGTAGTCACAAAAAGAGAAAAGTTGATGGGGAATACTTGATATACGCTGTTGGATTTGTGTTCACTTTTTCATTTGTGGACAGCTTTCAACCAGCAACTAGCCTCAGACAAGGTAAATGTTTTTGTGGACAACAGACTTGAAGATTTTTGATCCAGAGCTCACTTGTCTGTAAACTATGTTGTATACGGGTCATGTATTTAGAGATCTTTTTTACGTATCATGTTTTTGAGCATATTCTCATCCATCATGCATTAGTATGAACCAACGTTTGGCACTTCCTACCCCCCAGCAATTGTGTTCTTGTCTTTTTGACTATTAAAATGTGTCCCCTCCTGCTGCTAATACCATGAAGAAGTTCTTGAGCTAACATAAATGTCACCTGGAATATTGAAGAAATGTAATATAAGTCTTCTAATCCATTTTAACAATAATCTAAATCTCTTTGCAAACATTAACAATGCAGATAACATTTACCCAGTCACTTAAGACACACTGATAAGATCAATGTGGATCATTCATTTGAGGAGCAAAGCAACCTTAACAAGCCATTCGACAAAGGTGACTTAATTAAAAAGGAAATTAGACACTTCCTTCACAGACATGACAGGCACTATCTGCAAGTGTTTGTTGAGAGAAAAACTGCAGTGATAAATGCCCTCATCTTCTGCTTATAACACAAGCACAAACAGTGGCATCTTGGCAAATGAGATACATTAAGCTCTATGACTTCATTAACAACCTCATCATAACTATGTTTATAGACGGGGTCACACAGTCATTGGTTATAGAGATATTAACACAGGCTTGTGACTTGGCTCAACTGATTTCAAATGTCCTCTTGCCCTTCATCAACAGAGAAAACCTTTAATAAGAAAGTCATAATTTATCAATAAACCTCAGGGAGAAGGGATCATATTTTGGTAAGTGGACATTTCTCCATTTCTTTAGTTTAAGACAGCAGATTCTTTAAGTTACCTTAGTCCATGTACATTTTCATGCACTATTTGGAACCCACAGTATAATATAGTAAATGTTGTTGCAAGGTAGAGCGTTTAAAGGATTTAGCTGAACTGATTTCAAAAGTCCTCTTGTCCTTCTCAGCAGAAAAAGTGGTCAATAAGCAAGTTACGTTTTCCCCATAGACCTGAGAAAGACAGGATCACATTTGGGTAAGTGATCATATCTTCCTCTGCATCTCCCCCATTCTGACAGAGTGACATTATAAAGCGCTCATCACCCTAAATGACTTTATCTGAAGTCACTGCTAAATAGTGGAGAGGAAGCTGTTTTGTAGATATTTCTTTGGCATTACTGCTGTGTGTTGGATGGAACTGATATCATTAGCAGTGTTTGGAAACCTGCAAACCTTTTAATCATTTTAATGATGCTGCCAATGTTTATGGTTGTTATTTGTTGAAAGGAATGCCGCAGTTCTAGCTTTTAAAGTGCATTTTTACAACATTTTGAAAGAAATGGTCCTAATTTAGCAGTTACCTGAATGACTGTACTGCTACTCTGCTTTAATTTGAAAAAAGCCAATTTCATCAAATTTAAGAGGATTAAAAATGGCATAATATGTCAGATAGCAATAAAAACAGTAGCTACTATCTAGAGCCATTTGCACATCAACAAAATAACTCATTGACCTAAGACCTCTGCCACTGCAACACCACAACTCTTTTGACTTAAGCTGCAGTAAAAATGGTCATTTCAAGTGCAGATGAGCTGGAGGTCAAGGCGAGAGAAGCAAACACCTAAAGTTGGAGCTTTGACTTCTTCGTGAGGGGCTCAGCTTTTTATCATATTTTTAGTTTCTGCTGCACTTCATTCATAGCTAGCAAAATGAGATCAAGATTTTTTTTTGTATGCTACTCCACGGGATGACCTGGAGAAAGATGCTTTAACTGTGGTGAAATGGTCAAGTGCCGGTCTACCATTTATCCTTTTATCTGATTTGTCTCTCACTATAATGTTGATGTTCTCTTCACATTGTAGTTGCTGACCTCACAATATGATGTGTTCTGCCAATAATGATTGAGCTCCCTCGATAAAAGAAATCACTAAAGTCAATAAGTGCATTCACACCAGCTGTAGTACTGTGCGTCCCTGGATCTAGTGCTGTGGACAAGGTAGAGAAGAAGTTATTTTTTTCTGTATGCCGCATAAAAGCAGGATGACCCAATGATACACGTACTACATTCAATGTGAATCAGGCAACAAATACATCTACAGTTGCATAGAGGTTCATGTACCAAGATGTGCTGAAAAATATACTATGTAACTATTTTCTATAATTGCACAATGTTTTGTTCAGTTTTATCTTGATGTACTGTAAACATTTGTCTGTTTGTATGACTACGCCTTGTGCATCTATGCTCTTATGTGTTCTCTATCAGTTACCTTTAAAAACCCATTTAATCACAACCCCATGATTTAAAGTCTGTGTTTTGCAGTTCCCTGTCAAGAGTGTGGAGTGAGAACAGAAACAGCAGCAGAGAAAGATGAGTTAAGAATACAGAGAAGAGACTGGGGGAGCTGTCAGTGCAACACGCCTCTTTGGGTTTAATATCTCTTTTCCATGCACTCATATAAACCCTCTTCTCATCATGGCCTGTCACTGAATGCCAACGAGATGTCACTTTAACTCCGGATTTCCAGCTCACGACAGAAGAACTGAAGGTCAGATCATTTACACTGAGCTAGCTTTAATGGGAGCGAACGTACAGCTCAGAGAGTCTTGCAGAGATGCTGAAGGAGGCAGCATATACCCATTAGATGAATACAGTCTTTCTTTGTAATATTGAGACCACAGTGATATATTTTCAAAATTCTGGTGACACCCCTGTCAGGGAATAATGAAGTTTATCGGACCACACATCCAGACAGGGGAGACGCACATTAGCAGAGCAGTTAGACCTCCTGTCTCTTTCTTTTGTTTGATCCTTACTTATAACATACAGTACCGGTCATAAGTTTGGGCACATTTTAAATTATCAACAGTTTTTAACAATTTAGCAGAAATTTAACAGAAGCACAAGTTAGCTGGAGCACATTTCTTTGGAATGATGTTTACCTATTCCATGACGTTACTTGATAAATTTGAGACACATTATTTGAACATTTTATTGACATCTAATTTCAGTATTTTCAAAGACTCTGCAAGTTCTCAGAAAATGCAATCAAATGAAGGTTATAAGTAAAAAGTTAGAACACATTTTGCCATTGAAATGATGAAGTGTTTCCAAACCTTTGACCATGGCTGTAATTTTGGTTTCTCTCTGGCTATTTCAGCTACTCCTCACCGTACAAAAACATGCATGTTCAGAGAATTGTTGACTTTAAATTCTTATTAGTAAGTAAATAGTCAGTCAGAGTATATCTGTATCAGTGTCTGTATGTGTCAGCCCTGCGATTTACTGGCCATTGTCCAAGATGTACCCCAACAACAGGGGTTCAACGCAAGATGAAAAAAAGCAAAATGGTTGAAATCCATGTCTCCTAAAACATTAAACTAGTGTGCTTATTAACATCAGTGACATGCCTTTTTAAATCTTTAACAGTACAACCTTGTTCAGCTCACCTTAACTACACTTAGTCAAAAATAATTTCATCTTTATCAAAGCCAAGTGTTTGACAGTTGACATCCATATATCTGTATTCATGTGAGTGTGTGTGAGTTGGCGACTAAGGTCATGCTTTGTGACATATCTGAAAAAGCAATATTCCTCAGAGTTGAGGAGAGTGTCGAGGACAAGAGGTGTGTTGTGGGAAGGAAATAACAGCCGCTGATAGTAATCTGTTGTTCACTTGGACAAGATGTTTTGCTGTGCATTTGAATGTGGAAAACACTCTCAATTCTTTTATCATTTATGTTTTTAGATTTATTTATTTTTCAAAGACATTTTATGGCCTTTTTGGTTTAATTGACCGGGCAGCAGAGTGACAGGAAACTAGGTAGAAGAGTGGGGATTGGAACTCACAACACCGTTACAAATATTTTAAGTTTTGTATATGGGCTGCATTAATTATTAATTATTAAATATTAATGGCTATAAAAAAGTGTAAATGGTGGGGTAGAGTGGTTTGTGTTCCTACCTCACAGTACGGAGGTTGTGGGTTAGATCCCCATACTGGCCAACACACAATCTTTGTAGGTGGAGTATGAATGTCCTTCCCATGTTATTGGTACTCTAGCACCCTCACCCAAATAAATGTATTTTACCCCTGCTGAATGAGTGTCAGAGTGAATGGTTGTTAGTCAGTCAGTATCTCTGAGTCGTGGCCATTCTCCAGGCTAGACATTGCCTAACCCCCAAAGTTATCAGAACCGGCTCTGGCCCATACATAGATTAACATAGTTTGGCCTTGCCTCTGTTTGCTAAAGGTCATAACAACACAAGGTTGTTTTGCTACCGAGGATGTCTCTCTGATCTTGAAGAAATTGACGACTATGGAAGCTGCAGTGGGTTGAAGTGACAGCTCTTTTTTCCTTTTTTAAAAACAACATTGTATTAAAAGTGGAGTGAGCTCTAAGAGCAACTTCACACCACAGACCAGTTTAATTACAGCTCTTACTGTTAATGTAAGTGCTAGTACTGTTCTCTGGGACTATTTTTACTGCACTTTCTTTGGCTTTCATCTGCTTCAATGCACTTTAAACAAATCAAAAACAAAGAAAAATCAAAGTCCTTTACATTTCAGCACAGCACAGTAATAATATGGTAGTGTGTGTTAGCACTATAGCAACACAAAGTAATGTAATGGTAATTACCTAGTAATTTTACACAAAAGATTATTTCATAACCTTGTCACTGTTATTATATAATATAATGGTAATGTCAT
>JAVQKG010273207.1:0-11067 GCA_036025885.1 Hypseleotris bucephala
TGACGTAAAGTGGTATCGGTGCGTGGTATCGGGTTACTTTTTATGAGTACGAGTACTTCACAGGGAGGTGGTATCGGAGCCGATACCCGATACTGGTATCGGTATCGGTGCATCCCTAATGTAATCTTTAAGATAACATAAGTTAAGCTAGTCATTTTATTGTTTATTTTTAGATTAGTTAAAAGAAGTCAAAAGTCCATCTTGTGGGTTTTAACATATGTTGAAATCTGCTCGGGTTGCAGTGTGTGACCTTTCACCTTTGACACAAACAAGCAAATGCCCTTGATTTGTCTCTTTAATTCAGTTACTGTCTTTTGTGCCTTGAAATTGGATATATAAATGCAAGCTATTATTATTAAGCGATTTTTAGGCTACAATATATTTTACTGTGAACTTTTCTTTGTTATACTCTGAAAAGCCACTTCCTTTTGCTTAGGCGATTAATCGTTCTGCTGGACATGACTGTGGATGACTAACAATTTCTTTAGCTGACTACAATCCTATTAATTAGACTTTCCTGTAATAAAGTTATAGTTCACAAATTTTCTATGGATTCTAGGCTTTCACTCACACGGCTCAATATGACGATGCCATATCAGACTACTTCCGTGGACAGTACAGCCGCGGGGTTTCCCAGCTGCCTTTGCGATATGGCATGAACCCCCACCAAGCCCCTGCTCAGCTCTACACCCTGCGACCAGAGCTGCCCCTAAAAGGTACCTAACCTACAATCACTCACCTTTTATCCACTTTGACCTAGTTAGATAAGAAGCCAGACTAAAATGCACTGGTTTTGTCAACAGTTGTAAATGGTTCACCCGGTTTTATCAACTTGTGTGATGCTCTGAATGCCTGGCAGCTTGTCCGAGAGTTGAAAAATGCACTTGGCTTAGCCGCCGCTACGTCCTTTAAACATGTCAGCCCCGCAGGTAAGACAGTATGCACTAAATCAATGTTTATATAATCTCTTATGACATTATTATAAGGTCATCAGCATTTAAGGACTTGTGTTGTTTTGAAGGTGCGGCAGTTGGAGTTTCTTTGACTGAAGAAGAAGCCAAAGTTTGTATGGTACACGATATTCTGCAAGATCTGAGTCCACTGGCCACAGCCTATGCCAGAGCAAGAGGTCAGCAACATAATAGACTAATGCTACTCTTTTATTATGTAGCTGTTGTGTTGTTATTGAAACTGTATCTTTGTAGGTTCTGACAGAATGTCCTCTTTTGGAGACTTTATTGCTCTTTCTGACATTTGTGATGTTCCTACCGCCAGAATTATATCAAGAGAGGTAATCACTTGTTATTGATCTTTGTAAAAGTGCCAAAAACATGGATAAAGTTTTAATTTAGTCTGGGCTGTGGTTTAGCTTAGTCAATAGAGCGTGTGATCCATATTCAGAGTCAACTGTGCTCGTCCTGGTATTGTGAATTTGAATCTGGCAAATAAAGCTAAAAAAAAAAGTTTAATTGCAAGTCTACATTAAAAGGTGTCGGATGGTATCATTGCCCCAGGATATGAAGAGGAGGCACTCAAGATCCTCTCAAAGAAGAAGAATGGAAACTACTGTGTGCTTCAGGTGGGACTTCAAAGTGACTTTATATGTATGATAGTAATTGTGAAAACCTATTATTATTATTTATTATTTATTATTATTATTATTATTATTATTATTATTATTATTATTACCACCAACATGTAACCTTTCTGCTTTCTCCAGATGGATGCTGATTATGAGCCTGATGAGACCGAGGTCAGGGTCCTGTTTGGTCTCTATCTCAAACAAAAGAGAAACGGAGGCATCATTGACAAAGAGTTCTTCAGCAATGTTGTCTCCAAAGGCCAGGTAATTTTAAGCCAAATAAAGAGTGCATTTGTTTAGATTTTTAAAAATATTTGACAGCCACAACATTTGGTTTAAATTCAGACTCACATTTTGATTTTCTTTGTCAAAAATCTCTAAAAGTCTGTGAAATTATTAATTCTATAATTTTTTTTTTTTTTGACAAGCTGTCTGAAGCTGCTGTGCGCGACCTTACTGTGGCTACTATCGCCGTAAAGTACACCCAGTCTAACTCTGTGTGTTATGCTAAAGATGGCCAGGTATGATAAAAAACAACTTATTTATATGGATGTGCCTGGTGTTAATTTGATATTTTTTGAATATATTCAATATGTGTGTCACAGGTGATTGGGATAGGGGCTGGTCAGCAGTCCCGTATCCACTGCACTCGTCTGGCCGGGGATAAAGCTGATAACTGGTGGCTCAGACACCACCCCCGCGTCCTGAACATGAAGTTTAGAGCTGGAGTCAAAAGAGCAGAAATGGCCAACGCAATTGATCAGTTTGTCAGCAACACCATCGGAGAGGCAAGATATTTTAACTTAACTTTTATTTTTTACTTTAACTTTAATCAAACATTTATTGTATTTAATTGTATGGATATGTAACATATGATTAATGTAAAGGGCCCTGATTTGGCTGTGTGGAAGTCTATGTTTGATGAAGTACCCGAGCCTCTGTCTGACACTGAGAGGAAGAACTGGAGCAGCTCTCTGCAGGCGGTGGCCGTGAGCTCGGACGCCTTTTTCCCTTTTAGAGACAACATAGACCGGGCCAAACAGGCAAGTGTCCCCAATTAAATGTTAATAAACTCATAATGTTAGTTGTAATCCTGAAAAGCATGGGACAATATAGATTTTTTTGGTCACGGTTATCTTGGCTGTAATAATTGCGATTAACAACATCACAATAAGTAAAAAGTCCTGCTAGTTTAGGTTTAAACTTGATTTGTTCATAGTAACGTCTAAATTTACAAATAAATAATAATTATTGCGATGAACGGTTATGATATTAAAAAATAGCCACGATAAATTGCCAGTGTTTTTATTGCAATACATGATATTGTTGTATATTGTCCCATCCCTAAACCCTTAATTACTTTGATGATTTCTCTTCATTTCTGTCTACAGAGTGGTGTTGAGTTCATAGCAGCTCCTTCAGGCTCAGCGGCCGATGAAGTGGTGATCAGTGCATGTAACGAGCAGGGCATCACTCTGGTGCACACCAACCTTCGCCTCTTCCACCACTGAGCAACTTTAAAGAAACTTAAAGTCTTTATTACTAAGTCATGTGAGCTTAAACTAGCCTTTGTTTTACATTGCTGTTACTCATACTGTAGGCTTTATGCACTATTTTGTAACACTACTACATTCCATTTTGAATCATAGGTCAGTCATGTATCATCATGTAATAAACTAATATTTTCTCGAATAGGCTATGTGTTATTCCTCCTTCATTACAGATACAAAAACAATGAATCCCCGTATTTTAGGATCTCTCCAGCTTTATTATAACAATTGAGTTCATTTTGTAGAAACAACAAAGTACAAAAATAGAGAAGTCCAAATATCACAAAGAAGTTGAAACATTCACACCTTGAGATTAAAGTGATTTTGATGTAACGAAGTGTCAATTACACACAGTGCTTGTTAACAGAAAGGCTACAGGCAGCCAGTTTAAGGTTGTTAAATTATTGTGACATTCTTTAATTGCAGTGCTAAAATGCTTAAAATTTCAATAGCTTTTTGAGAAGAAAAAATGGTAACCCAAAAACTATGCTTTTACAGTAGAGTATGAACAGTGAGAGTTGTCTATTTTACAGCAGGGTAGTTTTAGCTACACTTTTTAAAGTGAAATGGTGGCTGTGGTGAAAGTGCAGTGATGGGACATTATTCTCTTGGATTTGGGGAAACATGGGCATCTGCCAGCAGGTCGGGCCGGAGACACTCGATGGGGCAATGAATATTCTGGAAAAAAAAAATTAAAATGTTTACACTGTGGAGACACAAATGCAACTTCGGTCAGAGCTTTATCAGTTACTAAATGCAGCATGGTCATGTTACAATGGAGCAACAACAGTAGAGGTTTTCTAAAATAAACAATTGTTGTCTTTACATGACCCTGTTCTATTGTTCTAATCAGCTGACAATCATTGCAAAAATATTTTATATCATTTTAGAAAAATAATTTAAAGCATTGCCTGTTTATACATCTCAGATACGTTTTCAGATTGAAAATATTTGCGCTATGATTGTGAGTTTATTTATTAATATAATCTGAAAATATATTTTTTTTTCTATGGGATAAATTAATGCGATTTTTACTTCTGGAACCAGAGGGGGGCAGACACTGTTGTAGTCCATTGCATAAGAACACTATAAGATCATTTAATCATACCAGTCTGCGTAGTGTGTTGTCTCCGTATCTAACTGGCTGCAGCACACTGGTGTCAACATCAGCCCCCGGCCTGCGACAGTTCTCACATCGCCAACCCTGAACAGACAAGAATAGTCACTCAATAGGGCACAATTATAGTTTTTTTTTTAAAGAGTATTTACATTATAATCTATAATCTTTTGAAGTAACCATATGTCTGGTTTACCTGTTGTCCTCCAAAGCAAGTGCAGGTACAAATGGCGCCCAGGTATTCCTTCTGCCACTGGTTTCCAACTTGGTATGTTTTTCCGTCATCATAGCAGACTGATTCATCTGTGTTAAAGTACATACAGAGTGAGATCTCATAATTATAGGCTTATACAAGTCACAAAAAGTAACTGTGACAAGAACAAATTCCCCCAAAAGTTAAATATCCCTAACTTTTCGAGACAGTATTTTTAAGTAAATGTACAGTATGTAGCCTATTAATAAAATACAGTTGGAAGATGCCTTACGTGGTTCACACTTGAACTCTCCTTTGCCATTTCCCAAACAAGTGCAGCTCATCAGATGTCCATTCTCAGCCCGACGATCCCACTTCTCTCCGATGCGATAGTTATTTCCATTATCATGACACCACTCTGATTTCACAAACAACAGTCAGTCAGAGGCATCATAGTAACCATAATATTAATACTGCATTAGTCTTAAATAGTGTCTTTTATAGGCTTACTGGTATTCTAGACACTCAAATACGCTTTACAATTTCATGCACTCCTCAGTCATACTCTGTGGTGGAAGCGTGGCTGCCATTCTGCGGCCCTCCTGACCACCACAGTCATACAGTCACAGTAACACATTTATAGGCAATGTGGGTTAAGTGTCTTGCTCAGGGACACAACAACAGTATGCGCTCTGGTTGGGATTCGACCCTTTGCGCCATTGCCGCCCCATGTTCAACCCTCACTTAAATAGCCAATACTTACTTGAGGAGTCACATCTGAAATGACCACTGCCCAGGCCCAGACATCTGCACCAGAGTTTGAAACCGGTCTCGGACATGCGCTCCCATTCAGCTCCGACTTCATGATGAGTCGCAGTAAAAGAGTCGTAGCAAGTGTCTCCGGATGAGGGCACTCCATCTGGAACTAAACACAAGTCGGTTAACTAAGGCCTGTGTCAAATTAAAGAGTTTTTTTAAGCTGCACTTCCTGATATATATATTTTTTACTTTTTAAACTTTTGTATTTGAGCAAAAATAACTGTTCAGTCAATAGTGCAGCATAACAGAAGTCATCCAAGAAGAGCTGTATTATGAGTGTTTTTGTTTAAGAGCAGAAGCCTAAACAATCACATGCTTCCACAGGACCGGAGAACTCCGATTGGTTGATGCATCCGTTATCTATATAAACCTAGAATCTATCAGGAATAATGTAAAGGGACAATGTTTTATCTTAAAATTCACAGCTATTTTATTTGCGTTTCTTTTTTTACTTTAAAAGCCAACTACTGCTTTTTATTCTCATTTTTCTGGTTTCTGAAAACACACACACACACTGTGCTTCTGTGTGAGACTGTGACAGCAAACTTAGTAAATATGTTTTCTTTTTTCTCTGAGTTTCGCAAAATCAGGTAGTTCAGCTTAGTAGTTGCTCTAAGAATAGACAGTTATTTATTATTATTATTAATATACATACTTGTGTTTCCAGCAGTGATAACCTGCTCCAGAATCCTGTGCTTCAGCGCTCCCAAAATAGCATCAACAATGACGTTATAGTTTGATCCTGGGGTCAGTCCAATCAAAGTGGCTGTGGTAGCTGAACCTGGGAGACGCACCTTTAGCACAAGACACACAATATTAATTACAGTCAAATGTATCATATGAAGTTAGAACCAGAGGTGGGTAAAGTAGCCAATTATTTCATTCAAGTAAGACTATTGTTAAGTAAAAAGTACTCATCCAAAATTCTATGTACTATTGAGAAATATACAGTAGTTTTAAATTTGTAATCAGACAAACACAACGTAAAAAAGTTAATTCCTTAAAAATTACTAAAAAGGAGTAAAAAGCTAACATAAATTAATAAATTATGGTACAATAAACACTGACATGCAGAGGTGGGTAAAAAAAACTCCAAATTCCAAAACTGTGTATTGTCTCTTCAAAGTAATATCACTTGAGTAAGTAAAAAAGTATAGTGTAGTAAAACTACTCTTAGAAGTACAATTCATTGTAAACATTACTTGAGTAAATGTAATTTTGTTACTCTATCTACCTCTAACTAAAACTCAAAGTGATCAAAGTGATCATTTACCTGGAACAGTTTCTCGTGTACATTTGTGAGTGGTTCGCAGGACACCAGGTAGGCGTTACTCTGTTTATAAGGCTTCCATGAGATGCTGGTTTGAGTTTGTGCTTCTTGGGGCGGTCCCGTGGTGTTACCTAGCGTTGAGCCGATGGGTACGTTCAACTTCACGATTGGCAGCCTGCGCCCTTCTGCATCGGGGAGGGGCAGAAACACCAGAGGCTCACGCACCTGTCCATTAGGTGACTGAGGGCTTCTGCTGTCCCCATTGTTGTTGTATTCAATGTATTCCACATGCTGGCTTTGGCCACTATGCCCATCTTGGCCATTGCCCGCTACTTGAATTTTGTTGTCCAAATCAGTTTCGGGCACATCTAGCTTGTCGTCCACACCTCCGGGACGGTGTGGCAGTGGCAGGCGAAGCAAGGAGTCTGGTTCTAAAAAGCAGGTTATGGGAAGCAGGCAGGTTAGAGGCAAAGCGGCAGTAACATATCTCAGCCAAAAGGGGGCACTAGATATGCAACACTACTGCTACCACTCGATTGTAAAGGTAGCCTTGCAAGAATTAAAAACACACACTAATATTTTGAATGGTATTACTGAAAGGCATTCAAAATAAAGGGAGTTATCATCAAAAGACTCTACCAAAAGCTTCTACTCAGACTACAGCATTTGATGTAAAATTCAACATCTGTACATAATTTGTTTTCATGTAACTTTGGATGAATAGTTGCAATATAAAAATGCTGCTTTGAATACTCACGAGTCCTGATTCGGCCGATAAGAGGTGTGCTTCTCTGAGTGTTTTGAATGGCAACTATTTTAACAATGTATTCTGTTGCTGGTCTCAAGCCTGAAACAAGATAAGGGTTCATTAAATACAGTAAAATTTAGTTATACTATTTAGATTTAAGAGCATTTTAGATACAATGTCACTTTTGGAATTTCGGTCTTACCCGATATTGTGGCGTAGTTCTGTCCAGCATGGGGCTGTGGGGTGAGCTCCCGGGGCAGGCCTCCAGACTGTTCGTAGGTGATGTAGTATCCCGTGATGTGAGCGGCGGGTGCTTGCCAAGTAAAAGAGAATGAGGAAGGAGTCAAGGATGTGACCTGCAAATTGGTCGGTGCTGGGACCACTGGTTGAGCTGCAAAAAATAATTTGTTATTGTTATTTTTTTTTCAGGGACAAGAAAGAAACAAAAAAGGTAAATGCATAACAATATCTACTGACATTTTAATTGCAGTAACATATTACCTGTTTGAATTGTGAGAACAAAAGGGGCACTCCTTGTGTTGCCATTCAGGGTATACATCTTAACAATGTAAGTGGTTCCTGGCTGAAGACCTGAAAAATAAAAAATGTTAAAACAAATATACCTATACATACATCCTGGCCAAAATTTTGAGACACTTCATCAGATGAATGGATGAAGTGTGTTCTAACTTTTGACTTATAATTGAAAATTACTAGCAGCGTCTTTGAAAATACTGAAGTTAGATGCCAGTAAAATGTTCAAATAATTTACCTTAAATTTAAGTATGCAATGAAATAAATAAGGTCAGTTTTTCTAATACAACTATTAAACATAATTGCATAGGTTAACCACATTCCAAAGAACTGTGCTCCAGCTAACGTGTGCTTCTGTTATGCTAATTTGTTGATGATATAAAATGTCTCAAAACTTTTGGCCACCACTGTACACCTAGTCTTCTCTGTTTTCTGAAAGTGATGTCTACCTTGGACTGTGTAAGTGCGCGTGTCTCCTGGGATGGTCCTGGTGAGAGAGGGCTGAGAGCTGCCTTGAGGCGTGGCTTCAACGAGGAACCCAGAGATAGTTTCAAACTTGGTGCGCCAGGTCAGAGTGAAGGAAGTGTCTTTGACGTCAGAGATCCGCACCCTTCTCGGAGGGCTTATGTCTTTAGAGGAGAAGCACAACCATGTTACAGTATTTAGTTCAGTTTTCGAGGCTATAACGTTGCTTATAATTATTGGATTAAACACCATTAAACCATTACATTTAGGGGTGGGTGATATAGCGATAAAAATCAAATCGTGATATGAAGTTATGAAGATCAAGCTAATCTGGGAAGATCATTGATACAGTGCATTCATTTATGTTCTGCTCTTCATTGCCATTTTTACTGTAATAATGCTACAGTTCATAATAACGAAACAAGAAATTTTACAGTATTAAATGTTATGATGATTATTGGATTGGGTGTACATTGAATTTGTAGTTAAAATTGTTTTATGTAGCAGTAGTCTTCTGTGTAAGGCAGAAAATTCAAAGTCAACTAAAATTGTGTATAAAATCTAAATTGTGAGCTTGACTTTATAAAAATCGTGATATTGTATTTTTACTATATTGCCCATCCCTAATTACATTAATTGTGCAATGAAATTATTATTGACCTTCCAGAGTGGTTGTTTCTCCCTGCAGAGGCCGGCTAGTGACAGAGTTCTTCAGGGCGTATACAGATATCTGGTAGTTTGTTGACACCTTTAAACAACAAATGTGTAGTTAAGATATCATCAAACAAACAATTCAATGTAACACAATTTTTCTGAAACTAGTTTTTACCATGAGTCCTGGCACAGTAACCCTAGTTGTGTCTGGAGCAACATTCATTTCTTTGGACGGTCCATTTGTTGTTTTGGGGTTGACGATGATGCGGTAACCTGTAAGACGTGCATTAGGTGCTGTCCACGACACAACAAAGGAGGATGGTCCAACCTCAGAGACCAACAGGTTTGAAGGAGCTGGGACAACTATGGGACAGGGATAATATTTTCATTACAAACATCTTTTACTTTTACTTTGCTGTGTGCCATAGTTTTTTTAATAACTATAAATAAATATGTAATGAATAAATAAATAAATAAGCAGTTTATTTATTCTTAATTAACACAGATGTTTACAAAAATGCTTATAACTTTGTAAATTATCCCTAACACTTTACTAATTCCTAACTAATGCCTTATAGTATGCAGTTATTATAAAGTAGTTTTTGTAGGTACCTGTGGCTTGCTTTCCAACAAGTGGTGTGCTTTGTGTGCGTCCATTCAGAGCGATGACTTTAAAGGTGTATTCTGTCCCAGGACGCAGACCTCTGATGACCACAGTGTCCTGGTCTCTTCTGGGGGCAGGCTGCAGCTCTCTCTCGCCCTCTTCTGGGCTGGTGTAGAAGACTCTGTATGAAGTCACAGTGCCCTCCGGACTGTCCCATGTGATGCGGATGGAGGTGGAGTCTATGTCAGAAAAGGTCAGGTCTTTGGGACGGTCCATAGCTGCAAGAAAAGGGAAAACTTAAACTTTGGTACACTAAAGAAAAGTGTAATATTCACACAAAAAATCTTTAATTGTCTCAGTTTACTTAAGTAGATCCGTCCAACTAGAAATATGTACATTCAACTATTATGTAGACATTTCAAAATCATACAAATTAAGCAATCTCAAATGTAAAAATCAAGAATGTGAGGATTAAAACTGACAATAGAAAACTTGAAATTTGTGAAAAAGTCCACATATTTCTAGTTTGACTAATCTACTTGGGAAAATTGAGACAATGAAAGATTTTTCGTGTGAATAATTACTGCACAGTTTGTAAGTAGAGCACCATTTCACTGTTTGTGTCTGCCTTTGTCAGGAGTGTATCCCGCCACAGGCCCATAGTTGCGGGCAAGTTCAAAATGACAAATAATGCTGACCTGTGATGGCGTTCTCTACAGCAGGTGGTGAGGGCTGTCCATTAGTTCCCAGAGCGAAGACATTCACTACATACTCAGTGGTGGGGATCAAACCTGTGAATGTCATCTGTGTACGTTCTGTAAAAATAACAAAAAATAAGAAATTAGAAAAATAAAAAATTTATCACTGGCTATACTGAGATACTTCTTATCAGATTCAGAGTCTAGCCTGGGATTCATACATGGCACTTGTCAAAATTGTATTTGGTACACAGTTAAAGAAAATAAAATGTTCTGCTTTGGCCCTCAATCAGCATTTAAGAAGCTTATAGCAATTCAAAATACTTTTTACTGCTTTCAAACCAAGGTAGTAATAAATGACAATCCCAGTTTTCAATATGTGTTATCATTTTAGTACCTGCTTCCCCCGGGTTCCAAGGCAGCTGAGTTGAGACTAAAATAAGTAGAGTCAAGTAGAGCATAGTAGTGAAAAGGGGGCATTAGTTACCTGGGCCTACAACTTCAGAGTATGAGGGTCCCTGTCCGTTTTTGGGGACACTTGTGATTCTGTATCCTCTGATAGGACCCTGAGCAGGAGTCCAGCGCACAGTCAGGCCATTGTCGCTCACATCTGTAACCTGCATGTCGGTGGGCGCCTCAGTATCTAAAGACAAATATAAAAGTTACCTATTATATTCATTTATTTTGTTTTGATCATGTTCAAGTTATGCACATGTTTTATACAGTTGTGACAAAATATTTCATCCATGATTGAAAAGGACCAGAAAGAAGATAAATCTTATAATGCCTGTTCCTCTTTCTAAAAAAAAAAAAAAAGGAAAAAAAAATCCAGG
>JAVQKG010273340.1:0-11929 GCA_036025885.1 Hypseleotris bucephala
TAAATGATCTATAGTTATTGTAATTGTATTGTGCTACTGCAAAAGCCATATACCTTTTGCTACGCTTCCAGGTAGCTAAAGATGTAATTAAGGAATTTGCAGCTGATGGTGTCAAGTATCTAGAGCTCAGAAGTACACCAAGAGAGGAGAAAAGCACAGGTATGGGTCAATCATTACTTCCTTTTTTAAACAAATACTGTATGTGGCAGTTTTATGTTTGTTGTTTTGTTAAAGGTTTGACAAAAAGAAGATATATTGAAACAGTTATACAGGCTATCCAGCAGTGTAAAAAAGAAGGAGTGGACATTGACGTAAGGTACTTTATTGCACTCTTAATTACATTGTATTTATTTCATAGATATCACATGTTCTTTAACTAATTATTTACTTCCTAAAACTATGTAATCTTTAGGTTTTTAGTGGCCATTGACCGGAGGAATGGGAGCGAAGTGGCCTTGGAGACCGTGCAGCTCGCTGAAGAGTTCATGCTCTCCTCTGGTGGTTTGGTTGTTGGCATTGACCTCAGTGGAGATCCAACGGTCAGTGCCAGATTTAGGAAGAAAACAAACCTTTAAAATAAATTAAGTTTGAAATGTTATAAATATTGTTGTTCATTTAAGGTGGGCCATGGTAAGGACCTCCTTCCTGCATTACAAAGAGCCAAGAACAGCAGACTGAAGCTGTCACTGCACCTCTCAGAAGTATGGTTTACTATTTACTGTTGTCCTAATATGTCAGTGTGTAAGTGATATTAAATGAATTTGTGGCAGGTGCTCTCACAATGCGAGGAAACAGATTTGCTGTTGGATCTTCCTCCAGACAGGATCGGTCATGGCACTTTCATGCATCCTGAGATGGGTGGATCTCAGAGTCTTGTTGACAAAGTGGTACAGAAAAGCATACCCCTTGGTAAGATTTTAAATTAATGTATTCAGTTCACAGCTATTGCGATAGATTTTATACTACTTTTATTTGCAGAGCTATGTCTGACGTCAAATGTAAAGGGACAGACTGTGAAGTGCTACTCAGAGCACCACTTCAAATACTGGTACCAGATGGGGCACCCAATTGTGATATGTGTAAGTTTTATGTTATTATTTTTTACATATTAGCTTATATCAAATTTACCTCATTCCCTTGAGTCCAGTTCACTGCATTGTTTTTTTTGCCCGTTTACAGACTGATGACAAGGGAGTTTTTGCCACTAACCTCTCTCAAGAATATAAAATGGCCGCTAAAACTTTCAGCCTAAATCGAGAAGCTGTTTGGAAGCTTTCGCAGAAGGCCATAGACTACATCTTTGCACCTGACACTGTGAAGGAGCAGCTCAGGCAGAAGTGGAGAGAATTACAGCCTCAAGATTTTTAGTGATTGGCCTAACTGTAGAAAACACAACCCACAAAATACCTCAGTTTTAAAAAATAATTTTAACATATTTAACATTTTAAATAAAAAAAAGGCAAGTGTGACTAAATAAATCATATTTAATGTAAGCATTATGGCTGTTTCTTTCTTTTCAAATGTGACCACAAGTACAAATAAAAGGATTTTACATTTAAAAATAAAAAGTTACTAGTTACAGACTTTGTAGCAGCCCAAGGTGTTTTGTAATGGTTCATACACAGTTCAGATTTTTTGTTATGCCTTCTTTCCAAATTTGCCGTGTTTGTCCTTGTTTTTCTTGAACTTGCCATGATGCATTTCTTTTTTCTTTTGCTTTTCATGCTGGGGGCCTCCATTGCTCATTGCACTTCCACCATCTAGTTTTCTCTTCTTATCACTGAAATACAATTCAGTCAAATTTAATCAAATGCTATTCTGTAACAAATTATTTCTTCATTTGTTTAATCTTAACTGTACCTCTTGATGCTGACTACAGCCGTGTTCCCTGCTTTTTTCAACACCTGGTCCCACTCCTCATCGTCTCCTCGTATCTTGTACCTTTGGACAACAATGGATTATTATTTTGAAACTGACCACAAACATGTCCAAATGTCTATTAGTGTGGACATTTCCTAAAGCCACTTACTCTTCAAGGGCCAGTCCTTTTACTTTTTCCAAGTCTTGCTTGTGCCTCTCTTCAAACTCTTTGGCTGCTTCATTCTGTTTTGACATACAAATATGAATGCCCATAATAAAATAAAATACATTTATATTATAATTTTAATAGTATCCACACCAGATCTTCATTAAGGCTGCAAACTGTAGGCTCCATTATGACATCTTTAGTTGTTGCCATTTGTGCTTCAATTGCTTTCTCTTGTATACTAGTAAAGACCTTTCGGAGAGACAAATGATATGTCAGTAATATAGTATTGTGTGATCTACTGTATATTAATAGGATTACATGACTATAACATCAACCCACTTGCACAAATTTCCGGATCAGGCGATTGAAGAGACCCATGAGTTGTGAGCTAGGAAGGTCAATTTCTTTTTCCAACTGGTCCACCGATTTATGCTGTAATCCAATCCCTAAAAGCAGAGCCTAGGGAGGACACTTAAATTTAGTAAAAACAAGAAGTCCTGTCTTTTCGAACAAGTGCAGAGTAAAAGGTTGACCTACGCTTTGTGCGGCAGAGAGGGAGACGTCACCAAGCTGTCGGAGGAAAAACATACGTCCAACAGATGGGATCAAGTCCATGATGAGGTGATAGTCCACCATGCTTCTTGAATACAACTCTAGGCGTTTGAGGTCGTAAGGAGTGAAATTTAATGCCAGTTCAGAGCAGCTGAGGACTGTGGGACCAGGGAAAATTAGTTTATTTTAAATAGCTACATTTCTCATTAGTCCTTAAAACTCTTACCATTGGTCTCTTCCTTGGTTTTCTTATTCTGTAAAATGCTTAAAGCCAGACTTGGAGAAAAGTTGCTAAACTGGTAAGAGAGAAGAGACAGGAAGCGCCTGCGGAAATCTAATAAAGAAGAAATTGTTATTACATATGTTAAGATAATTTCAGAAGACTATTGTTTAAAAGTTGACCTTTCCAGAAGGCAGTCAGCCACCGGCTCTGCTCTGGCGCTTCATCTGTGTTCAGCTCTTTTAACATCACACAAGAGTGCTCTCCTGTCAGGTCATTCTGGTTGAAGCCACAAACAATAGCATTTCAATGTATAAATAAATATAAGTTAAAAAATAAATGGAGAATAGAAATAAGAGTTACTTACAGGCGTTTGGCGAAGATACACCGGAGTATAACCAGCCTTCTTCCAAAATCTGTTCATATAAAATGTTTAATATTTGCTTCTGTGTAAAAATAAACATCTTTCAACATGTAAAATGGTACTTACTTGAGCAGCTGGGAAGTGAGACCGTATGAAACTCCAAGATAGTCCAGTCTTTCAGCTCTTCTCTCACTCAGCTTCAGCAGCAAAGGAGGCAGTTCTTTTCTTGGAGTGATGACCTCTTCCAGAAGACTCACAGCCTGCACATAACAAAAACAAAATTACTATGGTTTCAGACAGTCGCAAATAAACGATGTCAATTAAAACATTACATATTGTTTTTTAATTATCTTGATATTATTATTAACCATAATTATTAAGGCCAAAATGATCGTGACAAAAAAAAAAATCATTTACATTACGTCCCATGCCTACAATATACGGTATATAACATGTAGTAGAGCATAACTGTTGTACCTCACTGCTAACTGGAGTGATTTCATTGTGGTTTGATGGATTATCTTCATCCATTGTTGGAAACTTGCCCTCATAATACATCTGAAGGAGTTGAAGAGCTCTAGAGCCATATCCCATCTGTTGGAAAGATGGCCACAAATCAAAATACAAAACAGACAAAAAAAACTGTTACATCTAGTTCAAAACAAATACAGTGGTCTCAAAGGACATTTTAATAAAACATAATTGCCAATAAAAAGCTCACCCCTTGATAATCTGGATTGACAGCTATTCGCACCACTCTGCCTCCTGACAGACTGCCAAAATCTGCATCTTGAAACTGTACACACGAGTTAGAAATGTTAGACAAAATTAACAAAACCAGCTGCTTTTATCAACTGCCTGACTTTGTACCTGCTCAGAGACAGTCCAAGGGATAAGGTCACCAGAAGCCTTCTTGCCTCTTGACAGACTGTTAAGAATGGACTGTCGTGATATTTCTCCTTCAAGACACACCTGAAGTATAGGATCGGTTAGATGTGTCAAACAAGTTAAATATGCTCATAAATAGACAGGTTTAACAACAGATTATACCTGGATTACAGCAAGGACTTCAGGTAGGGAGTTTTGAGTTGGTAGGACAGGGGGCAAGAGGCAGAAGAGGTGATGCGCAGGAGCATCGGACAACATCTGCAGGTCATTGGGAGAATTCTGCAAACGAATAAATACATAGAAAAATGTTATGCGCAAAGACAATATATTAAGTAATTAAGATCTATAATAATTATTGATATCTTACCTTGTAGTGTGATGCTACATAAAGTGCCATCAACCTCTGCAGGAAAGCCTCTGATGCTTTGTGATAACAGAAAAGAGTGTCTCTGTTCACATAATAACTAAATTATATGTTAAGGCAAAACACATTTTACCTTTTTATTTTTCCTATGTAAAAAAAATCTCAAAACTCAATAATCATTCTTACATCCAGGTCTGCAGACACCCATCTTATACAATACGGCCAAACATGCGCCACAGCAGCATAGACAACACCAGGGCCACTTAGCTAGATAACTTGGATTAAAAAAGGATACAGGTCACAGGACTGAGGAAGTGGGCATCCAGAGATGAGTCTTGGGATGTTGAGACAGTCGAGACAGAGCAGCTCATTCAGCCACTTCTCCACTGCGTCTCCTGGAGCATATCGAATGGACTCATGCAGGGATACTTCATGAAGGGAGCGAGCTGAAAAAAAATCAAAAAATCAATCAATCAATCAAAAAACATTTAAGAATATACCAGCACTATTACAAAATTGTATTAAACAAGCATTTCTTACCGGCAGACAGTCTTGCAGTATTTGTAGTCTTGTTTTCAGCTGATAAACTTTGCTGGCTGTCTACACTCTGTTGCCTCAGCTGCTGGATAAGTTTGAGGGAAAGGGAGCGTCCCGTTCCTTCATACCTGCATTGATGCAAAATATGATTATCAAAGCCTTAATACACGATACATTCAAAGTCCAAAGATAGTAGGGTGGCCGGTTCAGTGACTAACCCATTAATTGTAGAGGCCATGAAAACAAGATAAGGTCCAAGTAGTTTTTTGACCAGTGGAAGAGGGATGGCAGCAGCTTCGTCAATGACCAGCAGTTCGGCCTGGCCCAGCTTTACTGCATCTCCAGGGTGGATGTACTGTGGGTCACAAAAGAAACTAGTCGTAACAATTATCTTCTATTTTCAAATTGTAGGTCTTAATTAAAAAATACTCTTTACCTGAATGGTTTGTCTGTGTTCTTTGAAAATGTTCACTCTAACCACAGCTTTGTTGAACTCTGGATTCAAAGATTGGATGATTTCATAGTCAAGATGCTCCTACAAATACAAGTGCATTTTAGTTTAGGCAGACATAGATGAGAATGAGAAAGCATGTCTAAAACAACCAACCTGGTACTGCAGAGAATCAAATCCTTTAAAGATGAACTCAAACATTGTGTGAAGGTTGTCAGGGCTTGGTGATGTTACAAAGATGTTGGAATAGCTAGGAAAAACATTCATTTGTGAGCACTAAAATAAAACTAATTATTAAAACAATTTCAGATCACAATTGTTACCCAAAAGCCACAGCTCCAGCTACAGCCAGTCCCAGAGCTGCAGACTTTCCTCGACCACGAGCAGCGGTCAAAGCCACGGTGCTTCTGAGTGTCTTCTCTGAGATCGCCTCGATGAATTTGAGCACTGCTTTAGCCTAAAATAACACCGACTCAAATGTAACAAAGTGTTTGTTACATTATAATACACAGTTGGTGAAGGTTTTCATTCATCCAGGTGGAGTTAATTTTTCAAGGTTTGTGTAAAAAAAAAAAAATCATAATATACTGTACACATAGGTCCGCAATAACTATTTTCACAACTGTGATAAAATGTTAATAGTTGGTAATAAATTCCAACCTGATCCATTGTCCTGCAGCAGTCCACCAGCACACCCACAGGCTGAGTGTCTTGAAGTGACTCCTTTAGGTCTTTCAGCTCCTGCTCACAAGGAGACACACCATCCTCCTACAAAGAGTAAATAAGGTTGGTCTTTGGAAACCAAGATGTATGTAGCAAATATAGCAAAAATAAAGCTTATATCAAACCTGTGTTTTTGGAGGAATTGCTTTAATGTTTGCCATGTGGCTTGAGGTGGGCAGGATGTTGAGTTGGTCATCAATTACTAGACAGTTTTTGCAGGAAGCAAGCGATAAAATGAACCTATGAAAGGAATAGAACATTAGTTAATTTTCTGCCAATTCAGAAAAGTACATTTTATAAGAATACTGTACCTTTCGTTAAATCTTCCCACTACATCCTGATGAGCTTCAGTTCTGTATCGAGTATGCACATCCTACAAGGACACAAGCCAACTAATGAGCACAACAATAAATATGAAGTCATCTGCTAACAATGTACACTGACCATTGTCATAGCATAGAGCTGTTTCAGAGAGTTCATTGTTCTTAATAAGATGACCACAATTCCTCCTCCTTCAACTGTCTCAATAGTTCTTGCTAAGAGATTGGGAGTTAGAGCTTCAAAGTCCTGAAACAGAAAAAAAAACAATGAGATTTTTAAGAGATATGTGAAATTTTGTCTTTAATAAAAATACATATGAGTAAACTTTTTATCAACCTGTAATATACACATGCCAAAGGTGTTTCCCAGGATCTTGTGTGTCTCGTTGTAGTAACAGTAGCGGATGTTAGTGGCAGCGACGAAGAGCTCAAATGGATCGTCCTGGTTTAGGTTCAGTGTGCCTGTTTTGATCTTCTTTTGCAGATGTCTCATACGCTTCTTACGGTTGCTATGAATAACAAATTACAAAATAAAATATATATATATAAAATATTTATTTATATATATGGTGTGCCCCTGGATCTATGTAAATTAAGAAAAGTGACATAAAATTTACATATTGAATACTCACCTGCTGAATCCAAGTTCCTTTTTGTAGCACCATAGGACAGAGGGCCGAGCTTTGACAGTAGCCTTGGTCAACATGTGATGCAGGATGACAACCTTTAGCAGACACATGGAAAATATTTAGAAGGCTGCCTGTATTTTGGGAAATTTTGATATTATGAATTTAGGCCATTTTTTACCTGATCCCTCCCACGATCCCCAACCACTACAAACATAGTGCGATGCTGCAAAGCCACTCCATTCTCGATCTGAACTCGAATCCGGTTGTCCACCTTTTTACGGACTGTAGCCATTGTGGACGCCTAATGTTCAGACAGATGTTTATTTTAGAGATAGTCAAATGAAAAATGTGACACCGCTAACTGCTTTCCACCAAAACAAAGTCGATTTTACGTAAAAGAAATTAAGCCAATGCCCAATTACGCACCTCGAATGTAACTGTATAAATGATAATAATACATAGATATTCACCTTAGTTTGAAGATATGTGAAATTTTAATAATAACGTTGTAACTTTTCGTATTCTCCGTTCACATGCCAGTCTTCGCTGTTGGTAAACTCACGTGGAGACACTCGTTCACGAAGGACCCCTCAGTGACGTCAGTAACATGCGACAATTGTTTTCCTGAGCGTGGTTTTATTTATGCTTTTGAATTATAAACATAAAAACTTTTTGGGAACTTATCATCCCTACATGTGTTAATTTCCCTTAGCAGTTGCTTTAAATACGCTCACTCTCAACTTATCCATATGTATGTTTTAACAAATTGACGTTTGTTTTCCTAGTAGTTAAACTTATCAAATTGTTAAGTGTACGAATAATGCCACAATGCCTAGAAGCAAAACTCCGTACTTTGTACAGAATATAAAACCAAAGCTATACTGGATTTAAGATATGCATTTTCGTTCCTTTGGTAGGCCACTAGGAGGAGTTATTTCTCCGTTTCCGCAGTCCAAAATGTGAGCTAACATTGTTTCACTGTTGTTTTGCCCAAACAATAAATAACATGTAGCCATGGGTATGCAACACAACTTTATTGAAACTCTTGAAGCAACATCAATTTACAAACAAGAATATGGGAACTCGGAACATAAAAAGGCTTTTAGAACCAAAGTGACAAAAGAACTGAGAAGGTTTGGACCAGCAGTGGCAGGCGCATTTTCATACAAAAAATAACTTATGAAATCTTTCAAGTTTACAGGAACATTATAAACACATGGCTTGTGTAAATCATTGATTGGATTTACATCTTCGCTTGTGTTGAGACTTTAAAAATGTTTTAATAGTTTGAGATAATCAAAGCAGCGCACTTTGATTCAAGAGACAAGAAAATACCACTGATGATGAACAAACTAGAAGAAGATGAGTGAGCTGGGGAAAATGCGTTCATGAATTTTCAGTGTGGTGCAAGTTAATCAGTCACAGTCATTATGAAAAGGCTTTTTCAGGAGCGCATGGCCTGAGTGCTGCCTCTCGAAACACCTCTGGATCCTTGGCCAGTTCCTCTTTTGTAATTCTGTTGGTACCCATCCTAAAACACACAAAACAATGAATATATGAACAAATAAATTACTAGGTAGACCTATCCAACACAGTATCACATACCCTCTGGTAGTTGCCGTTTGAGTAGTCACGCGGCGTGCTGAACTGGGTTTGTCCATAGCCAGAGTTTGGAGTGTTGGTGAAGGGAGGTCGATAGCCATCATATCCACCTGTAATTAACAAGAGCACTGTTTTAGCAGCTTATAACTTTAACCTCAATGTCATAAATACATATGCTAAAGGAGCAAGCTATTTATTAAATTACAAGATGCATCCCTCTTAGCAGCATTAGCTATAGTTAGAAGTAAGTTCACAAGTTGGATAGTAAGTTGTAACCTCACCTCTGAATCCATTTGATGAACCCCTGTAGCCGTTGACCATGCCTCTAGCGTTGCGTGGCCCTCCTCGGGACATGCCTCTGCTGTTGTAGAAGGACTGAGCCTGTCTGCCGAAACCTGGGCCCTGCTGGGACGGCTGCTGGTGGCCTCCCGACTGGTCTTGGAAGGCACCAACTACTAGAAAAAACATTCAAGAGAATCACAGATTAGCTCAAGAGTTGGATATTTTTGGAAACATATTTTTGAATGATACATATAGAAAAATGCCCACCAGACTGCAGTTGTTCGGACTGCATCTCTGTCTGCTCCACAGGATGTGGTGACTGACTGTTGAAGGCCTGGTTGTAGGAGTTCTGGTACTGGTTGGCCTGGTTTAATGCCTCCGTCTCATTGGCTGGAGGGACAGGGGCATTGAGGTTGAACACCTAAAAAGGGCGAAAACAAAAGCTACATTGTGATGAAGCCAAGGCCTGAGCAGAGATCTCATTAGGAGAAGGGTCCATTGCTGTGAATTTACAGGATTGAGCTGCCCAATTGTAAAATCTTGATATCATTTAGAAGCAGAGTTTTCTACAGGTTGCTTATAAAAATACATATCTGTGGTAGAGCTTTTTGATATACAGCTGAATACTGAATAGCTTAAAATTGTATATGTATAATGTGAATTTTCTATATTCTACAATACAAGGGAAAAAAATGATATATAAATCGATTATGGATATTTTGCCCCCCTTAAACACTTGACGACAATTTCAATAGAGTCTACTACAATAACACAGACTACGTTTTAGCCTAAGATCCAACCCCTATTTTGTGGCATTATATAGCAAACAAAGAAAAACAAATGTGGGGAAGATAAAAATCCAAAGGTTTCCAATATGGGCCTTACTGTCTGCATTGACTGGAATGGTGCTGCGTTGACATTGATGCCACCGCTGTGAGGAGCTTTGGGCTGAAAAACCTGCGTCTGAGAGGCAGGAGGTAGTGCTGTGGAGGGAGGAGGCTGATCCGAGGACAACGACATGGAGTTCTGTTTAGTAACACAAACAACATTATACTCAACATATAAAGTAATATATAATTTAAATTGCAAGTTGTTTCTGGAGTTTACCTGAATGGGGTCAATAGATTCTGCAGAGGGATGAGGGTCTGGCGTGTGTGAGGTCTGATACATGGGAGGTGGCGTTGGTGAAACAATAGGAACCTAAGCAATATCAACAAAATCAAATAAGGGTTCTATTTATTTTCAATTCTAAAGGTTTTTAAATAAATTGTAAAAGAAGTGCATTTACTTGTGAGGGCTCAGGTTGAACAGGAACAGCATTTGGTTGCGTTAGCCGGGACTCTGGGTGAACTTAACAGAGAAAGAAAATGTTGTCAATAGAGTGTTAATTTCTAGGTATTTCTAAGTGATACATTACTATAAAACTTACCCGGAGGACAAACCATTTGTGGCATATCCATCTTTTGTGCAGGTTTCATGGGCTGGGCTGAAACAATTGCAGGATCAATGGGCTGTCCGTCAAAGTCCAGCATGGAGTCCTAAAAAGAGAATATATATACGCTATAAGTTAGTCATAAACTATATAATTACTTTGCCAGACAATCTCTTCTCTAGATTCTTACCTGCATGAAGTTGTACGTCCCCTGCATTTGTGCCATCAGGTCCTGCACAACCTGCTTTCGGGCCATGGGGTCCGAAGACGGCGCAGGGGGCGCTAAACTCAGAGGGTGGTTCTCCAAAGGGACAGGGGGCGGGGCCGTCTGCACAGGGGGCTGTTGCTGCAGTGCACTGACCGCCTGAATATACAATACAAATCATACAACAACAATCTTATTAACTTCTGCATTTACAACTGTCAATATTATTTATTTTAAGCTTTTGTAGTAAAGCCCAAAAAGAGCTCAATATACTCAGAGCTATTTAAAAAAATAATATAGTTATACTATAATGATATATAAATAATAGTTTAGGCATCTTAGTTTAAAGACATGCAGACATTGTACCTCTGTTTCTGTGGTCCACTCGTCCCCCTGCTCCTTGTCACTGCTGCTGTATGTGGCGTCTGGAATGAACTGTCTGTTAACAAACTACGGACAAAAAACAAAAAACAAGTCTTTTAGTTAGGCAAAATAAATGGTTTATCTTTATGGAAAATAACAAAATATTCCACATCAGTACCTCTGTTGTTTCAACTGCGAGTGGCTCTGTGAACTCTTCGATTATTTCGACTTCTGCACACACACAAAAACCAGTGTTAATTTTTTGTTAATTAAAACATTTGTTAGTGTGTCCTTAGATTGGGGCAGTAACCTGGATCAACCGCCTGCTCTTCTGCTTCTGACGATTCAGCAACTGTTGCAGCTGCTGCCACGGGCTCTTCCTCCTCCTCCTCTTCACAAACTCCATTTTGATGAGATGGAACCCGGTCAAAGTACCCACTCAGCAGAACCTGGTCCAAAGTCTCCTTCAATGCCTTGTCTGAGAAAATGTGGAATAAAATCAAACCACAAGGTAAAACAAAAAAGCAGCCATTCATGCACACATTCAAAAGATCTGATCAATAAATCTGCACCTCTCCACTGCAGCCAAGTTTGCCTTATTAGTTTAAAGTCTACAAAAAGTTTTAATATCAAGGTTAAATAGGTTGTAGAATACAGAAAGTAGGGAGGTGCATGTTCCCTTTTACATCTGATTGGACACTATGCAACAGAGATCACTTTATTATGAACAAGAAAGCACTCGGAGAGTGCATACCGACGCCAGGGCAGCTCACCTCCCCTATACAATGTTTTGGCACTAAATGCAACTTTAATCTGTGATGTCTAAGGGTTTTTATATTGTTAACGAGCAATTAAGAGGCCCCGCCCCCAAACCATGACAAATATGGGAAAGGTCTATTTGACTTTTGTGATTTGTCAGGATGTGTGTGAAGAATGCTTTTGCCAAGTTTTGTAAATTTCTCTAAAAT
>JAVQKG010273580.1:0-12516 GCA_036025885.1 Hypseleotris bucephala
TAAACCAACATAATTTAAATTCTGTATCTCCCTATCGCCATCTAGAGACATTGACAAGTTCTCAACATGGCTTACATTATGTTCAGTATATGTCTTTTTAATGCCTTGCTAGTTTAGTCCATGTGATTTTTTTTGTTTAATGAGTTTGCGTCCCTCTGTATTACCATAAGGCTAAAATTATGTTAATAGTTATCTTATTGTATATACAGCTTAGAAATCAACTATAGACTATAGCCACACATCTGGACAGGCAATGGCAGGCTTGATGAGATACTGTAAGCTCCAGTTAGTGTCTGTGTGGCCGCTGATCCCCTTTAAAGACCCTGTCATCTCTATGGGTTGTTGGGGTCCTAACAGTAAATTGCCCGTCAGCCTGAGGACGTTTAGATGAGAGGACTGATGGTACCTTCAGGATATGTGGCTTTTAAACCTCCATAAACCTCCTGAGCTGTGGGGCTAAAGCTGCTCTGAGGGAAGCTGTGACAGATGCCATTTTCTGACCTTTCAATTACATACACACACATATACAGCATGTACACATTTGGGCCAGGCAGTACAGGTAAGACATCATAGCATCAATAAAGGTTTTAGCCACTTTTTGTGCCCTTCTAAGCGCTTTCACTAAAAATCAGCAAAGAGGTCTATCTACACAATCTAGTATTTTTTTGTTTTTGAAAGAAATTTGCTCTTATATAGATATCTACCTAAAATGACCTGAAGAAAATGACCACTTTTATGTATTAAAGTTGATCACCAAGATTTTTCTATTGAGAGATTTGCCGATATGTTATTGAGACAATATATACAATAAAATACAAATAATTCGAATTCAATGACATTTTCACATTTTAAAGATAAAACCAAATTTAATTCAGACATTAAAAAAACAAGCTTCTTTATATGGTAAACTTCCACTATATCGAGTGAGTTTGTTTTCCCTGTTTCACCTGCACTGTCTCTCCTTAGCTGCACTTGTAAAGCCCTTGACCACCTTCACATCATTTCCCTCTTATGTTCCTTTCTGTCCGTATAACAGTTGTTTCTCATAAGTGTTGAAAATAGAGCACTCACCATCGGCCCGACCTCTCCAGCTCTCAACCCTGCACTCTCTCATTCGAAACAATAATAAACAAGTGCCACAGAGGGCCCAAAAAACCTGCTGAAATGTGTTACAAGTGGAACAGAGTGGTTGGATGGTGTTTGAGGCGGGATAGGGGGTAGCGCTTTTAACTTTTCAATGTAACTCCATGTGCCATGCTGATCCGGGCCAGATACTTGCCACATATGTAGACTTATCTGATCTGTAAGGGTGGTCCCATCAGATTTGCCGCGGTTTAAAAACTGTCGGCAGATTTTGATGTTTTGGGGAAACTGCTGTGTTCAGAGGTGAGTCAGGTAGGAAAAATTGTTTTTTAGAGAAAGTATGAATTCTGCTACAATATGTCCAAACTATAAACAAGAAGTCCTTACATAATATCACAAATAAGGCTTAAAAAACGTTTTCAATTCTTTTTTTGTTTTTGAACAGAAGTGCATAGAGTCATCAAAAATTGTACTCAGTGTTTGTTTTGTATGTCCGTCGCTCTTATCAATATTTCAAAAATACTACTGATGAAAGCAAAAGCCTTTTTATTTAGTTAGTAAAAATACTCAAGAAGAAGAAGAAAATAAACTAGTCTTAAAAGTACAAATTAATCAGAAAGCTGTCAATGTAACTACTCTGGCTTGCACCCTCCTGTGTGGATTTTGATGGAGCCCCTGGAGGAGTTTTTGGGAATGACTTTCGGAATGACTTGGAAGCGGAGAATAGGGAATAAATGTGGGTTTGTGGGAACACAGCCGATATAGTTTTTCTATTTGTTTCTGCTGTTTTCTATTTTCTCGATATCAAATGAATGAAATGTGTGACTGACTGGCTGTGAAGGCCATAACCAGAGTTTTATGAGCCAAAAGTCAACCAACATTTGTCAAACATCCAAAAAAGCTGTAAAAGATTGTTATTGTAAGTCAGTCAAAAATCCAATATGCATGTACCTTATGTAGCCAGCTCTTTTATTACCTGGTGTATTTAGCTGGAGGGCAGGTATTCCAGTAAAACAACTAATCAGTTTTTGAAAAAGGTAATTAATAATGTAATCTGAGAACATACAGTTTAATCTAATAGGTCTACAGCTGCTATTGCTTAGATATGGACTTTTTTCTTTGGGACCTAACTTAATACATATTTTCATATTATACTAGACTATGATCAAACTCGCATATGTTAAATAATTATCTTGCATATGTTAAATAAATAGAAAATGTTTATCTATATTGTATCAGTTCAAGTATTGTTTTTGTGATTTAAACACTAAATTACAACTTTTTTAGCTTGTGTATTTAAAATGTTGAATGTTCAAAAATAGCTTTAAAAAAAAGGTAACATTATTTAAAATTTCTGATTTGGATTACATTAAAATAAATGCGCATTGACTAGCAAGACATCTGCGCTAATGGCCCTAACATCAGAATCCATGTCACACATTATAGCTTTACTAAACCATATAGACAGAATGACAGTATGCATCATTCAGTGTGAATCAAAACATATGGTACTTCATCCTCCTCTGAAAAGCCCCACATTTAGCGAGTTGTAACTTTGAGCGTTCCACTAAATTCATCATTATCTGGATTTAGGAGAATTGAGTCGTTGTGACAGTGGCTTCACAGACTGCATTACGCACTCGAAATGCAAGGTGAATCTGATCTGGAAGGGCAGGAAACCGGGCCTAGCCTTTGCAATGAACCCAGTTGGCTTAATGTATGGGCTCTGTGCTGTGAGCAGAGAAATGTACATGCATAAGAACAGCCATTTGTCTTTCTGTAGGTGACAGACTGGAGCAGCTACTTTTTCAAACTGGAGTCCATATGAAAATAATTAGAGTGAGAGATGACTAGCTTTGATGAGGAGGGAAATGACTGCTAGGAGCTAATACATAATCAATACAAACATTTACATTCAGAGGGTAAAGTTTGTTGTTGGTGTTAAAACGCATTTGGAAAATTCAGTTTTGTTGTTTTTGTTAAATACTTGACAAACAAAAAAAATTACCTGAACGTCACTACATATTAATAATTATAATTATTCAGAGAGGAAACATTGATTATATTTATTTACTGATTTTAGGAAGTCAACCAGAATGCGAGAAAAAAAGCCAGCATCTAGTGTTCATTATAGGTACTGCATGCCTTTTGTTGTACTATATTAAATTAGCTTAACAAAAACTAGTAGGCTAATGTGCCAAAAGGCACAACTAGTTAGCATAACACTACCCTGGATTTTCTAATGGCCACCAACAATTTAATTTGTTTTTTCTTAAAATAATTGCAATTCAATTAACATATGATTGCCTTCTGTCAATATTGAGGTTGTCATTTGAGCACAACACAGGGTGCCTTTACGTCTTCAGGTAAAGTTGAATATTATATACGACAAACTTGTTGAACAGTTGTGAGTCCTAATGCAGTAAATTTGCACATTTCGTTGGCCAGAGACAACTGTAATGTCCTATCCCTCCTTATCCCTCCGAGATGAAAAGTCAAAGCAAATCTATAACACGACAGTAAATACTTTCTCCAGCAGCTTCGAAAAAAACCTCTGACAGGGCAAACAGCTTTTTGCATCGGCAGGCAATTTTTAACACACTCATATGTCAAAACAAGCAATATAAAAGTCCCTTATCCCTACGAGGCTAGGGAAATCTCAACTCTTGAAACGCTAGAAATGAAGGTTGTATAGGCGCATATCAGACACAGCCTATCTGTTATATAGAGTAATAGCTCAGGCCCGGCCACTGTAAACCCACAAATGCATTTTAGCTCCGGTATCATGTCAGCTCCACCTAGCAAACATAAGCATTTAATAACAGCATGTCAGTGATGAATAAATAAAAAACTATTTGTCTAGTGGACCTCATGAATACATTATCAGGACAAAAAACATGCAGCGCTCTGTTTAGCCCATATTGCTTCTGGCTTTGAGGCCCACTGGATTAGATTGTATTGATAGAGTAGTTGAATTGGAGATAGAGCATTTAAAGGGGCATACCTCTTTCCATAATGCGTCATTTGTTTCATATTCATAACATGTGCTTCCACTTACTCAATTTACCAATATTTTTCTTCACATCAGTTATTATTTACGATACAAAATGTTCTCGAATCAAGAAATCTTCCGTTTTCAGAAAGAGGAAATGTGATCACAGTTGTAGATGTTAGATATTGTGAAATTCAATATGTGATTGTCATCTTTTAAAGGAGCATATTGTAAAAGATGACAACAGACATAAGCCAAGACAAACACTGGAGAGAAAGTATAGAGGTGAAAGTAGAAATCTGACAGACCAATGGCTAAATTTAAGGGGAACATACTGCGGTCATCTATAGCAAAAGGCTAGTGGAAAACCCGGAGTGAAAAATGTATATTGTAGGTTCAGGGGACAGGAGAAACTGGGATATCACATAAATATATATTTTTTATATATCATTAAAATTATCTGACTTCCTCCCCTGTTTATAAGCAAAACTAATCATAATTATTTTAAAAATGAAATGCATCTGTTGGTTTTATTATAAAGATTTGAGTTACATTTTTTTTTACCAATCACATGCTTTAGAAGCGGTCTGATTAGTCAATGCATCCTTTAGCTATGAATAACTAGCATCAGTATTTTGTTTTGTTGTAATAGTACTGTAAGTAATAATATAAATAATGAAATTCTCAAATGAACTGCTGTTAACTGTCACCATGCATGCAAATGTTCTTTTACATGATAGAGACAAGAGGTTATTGTAGAGCAAATAGATGATAATACACTGAACATACAGGATGGAGGCAGGTTAGTTTTTGGATTGTGTTTTAAACTTTTAAAATTAAATGGGATTATCAGTGCAGCTGCAGTGATCTCACACACATCTCTTTTCCCCACACTCACCTCAGCCATTTTATAACTACAAACCTTACTACACTGTCATAACACCCCACTATCACACGCATGCTAAGGGGGGAAACCACGACTGAGCTAAACCGAGCTTGAAATGCAAAGCTGATTGCATGGCTGTACGCCCACAGCAATTGGCTACGCTGCAAGTTGATGGTAGACTGAATTATAGTGTGTCATGGATATTCCAATATTTTCAACTACTGCAACATATGAAAAGATTGGGGGAAAGTTTAAATGAATATGCCTAGCTCATCCTTATTGCCTTACTATTACAAGCTTTCTTAAATTTCCATTGATGCTAAAGAGCCCAGGATAGAGGAGAAGACTTGGAGGAGTTGAGTTTCCATCCCACCTACCATGTGGCCCGAGCCCACTCTGTAGCCACATTTATCCTATTACACCAATCTGCCAGGGTCTACTTCATACACTTAACAAACACTTGGAAAATATGTGATTCGATGGAGCTGACAAGAAGCCACAGTCAGGGCACGTCTCGAGAGGACGAAGCCAAAAACTCTACCTAAGTAAGAGAATTGTTATTTAGTAGACACATAAAAATTGGGGGGAAATACTTTTAGTATTAATCAAACAAGAAAAGTGTGTTTCTGGTATTTCCAAATACTGAAACAAAAAAGAAGTAAAATGTAAGTAACAACTAATGTGCTTTATAAAGACAAATTGAGGGACAAATTTACACACCTTTGCCCAAAAATAAAAAGCTTTTGAACTCAATACCAAGGTGATATACAGAGGTACGTAGAGTCATCAAAAAAGGTATTGTAAAATAATTTTCCTTAAGAAGAATTAAAGATTTGAACTTATTCAAAAAGCTACTCAAGGAAATGCAATTGAGAAAATGTAAGCCCACTTTTTTCCCATATCACATGAATATATTTCCCATTTATTTGAGGCCTGCCAAAACATCTCAACCAACTTTAAAACCTTTTTATCAAATCATTCTAAAAGCGTATAATTTGCAGTGATTGCTCTCACTTGTGGCCTACTTGCATTTGCCCCGACAAGCCGAGCTGTGGCCCTGGTCCAGGCAACACACTCGTACCAGCCGCTGTAAGTGGTGGCAGAGGAGAGGGGAGGAAACAAAGAGTCATTCTCGGAGCATGTGTAAAGTTAATATGAATCCGTTTTTTTCACACCGTTCTGCTGCTGAGTGGGAAAGTCGGTCCTTTTTAAGCCTGGTGCATATTTCAGCAGGTCCTGGTTGAGGAACTGCAGAGGTCTTTACATCATACATTTTAAATGAGTGAGCGACATCAAAGCTGTCAGCAGTGATTTGGACTGATTTCTGTGAGACGTGAGGGAGATTGATTAACATAGGAAAAAGGTTAAAGGATTGATATCATTTTTTAATCTCTAATCACATTAAACATTGTACTGTATTTTACTGTTACATTCTATTGTCCAAAAGTACTGAAAAGTGTAATAATTATTAGCTTTTTGTTTTGTATGTTTTTATACAGGGTTTGTCAGTGAGCATTATAAAAAGAGATGGCTGAATTTTAAAGACATTTTCACAAATGCTTAGTTATGAACCAATAAATAGTAGATTTGTTTTGTAGCAGTATTTGTGTGTACTGAGTTCAATGCCACTGCAAAATCGGAACCAGATAATTCTCTGAACAACAGTGAATGGGTATGCCTTGGCAGAGGTCTGAGCACTATTAGGGCTTCTAGTTGAATTGTTTGACCAGACTATTTTGGTTGTAAGAGGCAAAAGCTGTTTTACGTCACACCAAATAATACATCCATTAAACTGGATCCACATGAATTGGTGTCCACTTAAGGCCCATAAAAACTCCTGTCAGCTCAGTTTGGTCTAATCTGAGAATAACTGACCACAAGCCTGGTTCCCATAGTGACTCCTGACCGTCCAGTGACCAAACACATGAAACCTGATCTGCTTATATTTGGGCGTCTCAGTGTAGTCTGTGATTTTGTCCCGCCCGGAGAAGAAGTGTGTAGCAGTCCCACACAGCAGCAGCTCCTCCATAACACTGAGGTGATGTCACATAAAGTCAAGTGCAGGACAGGGTCAACACCAGGCACTGACCACACCATCTGGGACCGTCCCAAAACAAAGACAGGCCAATGGTGACCAAAGCAGCAGGTGAGTGTGGTAATCGTCATAGGGACATTAACTGTGAAACTGGCTAAAGTATCCAATAATTTGTCAGTGATATAATGCTCTTCTAAGTGCAATAAGTGGCGGGTGAGGTTAGGGACTCAAGGCTAGTTTTTCATAGTGATTTTTGGTTTGTTTGCAAGATAACATATCAAAAACTAAATGGGCTTTCACAATGGATCCAGAACACAGTCTAAATCTAAATCCAGGATTTTTTTAATGCATTTATTAACATTGCGAGAGAGGGCCAAAGAAAGATCTCCAGCCACAAGGGGTCACTAAAAGAACAAATAAAAGTTTTTTCTCACCACTATATGATAAATTATGTTCAGCTCAATTGATAGAGCTTTAAAATATTGCTGCATGATTTAAATCAAGGTCTAAGAATGATAAATTGTTTAGCATATCAGTTTTGTCTTTTCAGTCAGAGGGATTTTGGGCAGGGTTTAATGGGGAGTAATTACTTCAATCAATCAATAAGATTTAAATGCATGCTTGTTGCAACAAAGACTGTAGTGTCTGGGTGAGAGCCATTGTCTCCTGTAAGCCTCGGTGTGACCTCAGACGCATGACTTTGACTCCAGTTTGTAACTAAAAGGAGATTATGCAGAACTCCCTCCCACTCGCACACACTTCCAGACTGGATTAATGTCTATTTGTTCAACGCCGTCACTTTAAGAGAATAACCCTAGTCCTGATATCACAACTGTTGTTTCCTGTAGCCCTAATGTAGCACTAATGAATCACTGCTTGATTGGAGTTAGTCTGTCCCCTCCTGCCTTCAAAAGAGGGGCTGGAGGCGGTGCAGTTTCCACACTGTAAAATCTTGCTAGTTAATCTTACTTGAAAAAATGTAGGAAGTCCATTGCCTTATAAATGAATTGTTGCGTGTGCTGTGGTGCTGAAATATAGGCTCCATCAACCTCTAAAGTAAAGACAATAAATAAAAAACAAATTTCAATAAATGTAAATATCAGCACAATCAGTTCAGAAAAAAATGCTACAAGGTGTAACATTGGAGTTGAACACTTTACTTACTTTCTAAGGCAATATGTCACCTAGATATTTTAAGTTAAGGTTAAATAGTTCAATTTTACAGTGCATTATGTTTTCAAGCCAAGTCAGGACGCGCTGATGTCCCCCTCTGTCATTTGTTTTTTTTATGAGTAGCGTTTTTGTTTATCTTCATCATTTAAAAATACCACCACACTTTGCCTAGTTTAAAACTCAATTAGCTTAATGTCTCTCTCATTCTCCAAGAGCAGCATGAAAAGTGCCCATTAAAACACCATTCCTGACGCTTTGTTTGCTTTAGCAAGGCTCAATTATCAATGCACCAGCACCTTTTATAGGACCCCAGGCTGCCGGATTTTAGGGGAGTCCAGGAGTAAGTTAGATCTGTGATTTTTCAACGCTTTTCCAGGATGAACCTCATGAGGCACTAAACACCTTGTCTGCTGCCAAAATTAAAACCCCAGACACTTAAAAAATGGGCAGAAAAACTAAGTGCTTTACTCTTAGGACCCCTAGGACTTAATTCCACAGAACAACAACCTCTTTCTTCAAGATAACAGCTCCAGATGATATAATTATATTACATTATACAACTAATGAGTCATGGGCATAATATTAGGCGGTGCAAGTTGGGTAGATGCTTGGGGCCCAGAAACTATAGGGGCCTGATATTGACAATAATTCTGTAACCTACATAGTTGGAGTGTGGGTTTTGAGTAAATAAATGAAAAAATGAAAACATGAATTAATAAAAATAAATAAATAAAGCTAGATTCATGACTATACAACATTAAACCAAATACCATTTCCTGTTAATGATCATGAGTTCAAAATCATGTTTATCTTTTATTTCACCAAAAGAAAACTAAGAAAAAAACAAACAAAAACACACTAAATAACAAGGACCCATAATTTTTTTGTTATCTAATCCACCTAATGCAGCTGCCAAAAGCCCTTCTTCGGGGCCCATTTTCAAAACCTGGGGCCCTTGTTTAGCTCCTTACGCCCCTGTCATGAGTGAATTAAATAAAGTAGATACTTTATCTCAACCTGCCTCCAGGCCTGCTACAGTCACAGATGGATTGAGCTCAAATTATCTAGCTGTCTCGGTGACTTGGAATGTCAACTTGATAAGATACCGTGTCCATGCGATACACAATAATACAACGTAATCAAGCCAGAAGGAGAAAAAAACTCGAAACTTCCTCATACCAAGGTTTTTACTATTACCTCACCCGGGGTAATTGTCCAATTCAGCCGGGACGTATCCTGAGTGAAGGCATCAGCATCATGCTATAAATTCTACCTATGAGCCACAGAGGAGGGGGAAAGCCACTGAAAGTCCAAGTTCAAATAGAGTGCAAGTTGGAGCGCAGGGATCTGGGTTTTGTCGGCAATGCGATGGCAATAAAAAATAAAAAATAAACTGTAGGGACTACGCTGGTAAAGTCTAATGTGATTTGGAAAGAGGTGGAAAGTACTCCAACCTCTGTTTTCTATTGTTATATGCTGTGAAAACATTTTTGTTGTGCCTTAAGTTTAATTTGTTAATAAAGATTTTACACCAATATTAAAAAATACATAACATTTATGGTTAGTTAATTTTTGAGAATTATCTTCCATTATTTTTAATCTTATTTATTTTACTTTTTGCCTACTTTACAAACATTATTCTTTAAGTAACAATACTCCTACTTCTGTACAATATTTTAAACTCTAGGCACTTCTGGTCTTGAATTTGGAAATAGGATTAATGCTCTGAAGTGTGATTAGCCTGGTTAAACACAATTTATTGAAATGGATTCCAGTCGCCCGGGGATACTGTGTGAAGTTGAGGCTTGTGTGTGTCTGGGGTGTGCTTTTGGACACGTTCCAGCCTAAAAGTGAACAAAGTGCACTAACTAACTAACTGTCCAGGATTTTCCACATCTCTCCTTCTGTGTGTATGTGCCTTTTCTCTTTGCATTTTCTCATAGCCAGCTTGTCTCAGTGTAGATTGAACACAGCTGAGAATGTTGGTCTAGGCCTGCAGCGCACCATCCTGAGGGAATAGGCAGGAACCACGAAGGCCGGACTTGGCTCGATACGCGACGGTTGAAAACTGCCATGCACTCGGGGCAGGGGTCCAGGTGGATTGGCTGGGGATAGACTGGGGGGAGGTAGGGTGGGGAGGTAATTTTGGGGATATTTCAAATGATCTATTAAACCCCTGAACTTTAATCAGGGTTGCTACTACACTGACAGCCGTGATTTAGCTACACATCAGTAGGACAGGGATGGATAAGCTCAAAATGGGACCACTTCGATTGAATTATTTTCTACAGGTACAAGGGTTGAGGGTATTAGCATTGATGAGGCCAACAAATCTGCATTCCTCGCCAAAAGCTCAACATACACTCACTGGCCAGTTTATTAGGTGGTCAATAATAAAGTGGCCCTTGTATAATTGTGTGCCTCCGTCCACCTGCTTCATGTCATCTTAAGTGTTTTGGGGGTCTTTCGCTGATCTTAAAAGTAGTTATCTGAGTTAATGTTCCTCTTTTATCAAACTAGTTTCTGAACTCTGCCATCAATAAGGCATTTTGATCAAAGAACTGGCACTTGCTAGATGTTGCACTTTTTTTCAAGCCATACCCTGTAAAACCTAGACATAGTTGTAAATGAAAATCTTAGTAGATCATCAATCAAGGCATGAACGACCACATCAAAAAAGTCACTTAAATCACAGTTTTTCTTGATTCTGAGGCTTGATTTGAACTTTGACAGACTTGTCTTCAATCTATATGCAAGGCCAAATCCATCAATATTGGGTAAAATAGGTCTAACAAAAAAAGTAGCCGGTAATCCCAGTCTGGGTGCTGACAAAGAAATCACTTTATAAGCTTTCCATCGGCCTTTTAGCATTAGCATATCCAGACTCAAAAATCCTTCAGAGCATGTGAAAAGGCAACCTTGGTCTTGTCAGCCAAATCCAGAATACCTCACACAGGGAGCAGACCCCCACATGTTTGAGTTATGTGTAAATACAGGCCGGCTCTGACAGACACCCAAAGTCAAACTGGTTTACGGTGAGCCGGTGGAGCCAAAAAGCAGAACCCGGCTCTCACAGGTCATTACCATTGGCGAGCCTGTCACTGCAGTAATTGGAAAACCACAGGGGTGTGATGTAATCCACCGCCAGATTAGAAAGAGGTATGCACATAAATATACAATCATCACAATACGAGCACAGTTAGTCCCGCGGCAAACTGATAAACATGTGATCATCTGTGAGCAGTTTCATAAAGGGTTTAGTTCATAATGCTGCTGATCAAATGCATGGGTAAATTTGGGGTCAGAAGCAAAGTTTCAGGATTACCAAGGTCATGTTAGGTTTATACCCGACTTAAACCCTTGTTTAGAACTCGTTTCAGTTCTGGTTTAGAACTGGTATTGACCTGGTTTGGCCCCTGTTTAGACATGGTTTAGTCTTACCTAAGTCCAAATAAGACCTGGTTTAGACTTGGTTTTAGAGTTAATTTAGACCTAGTTAAGCACTGGCTTAGACCTGGTTTAGTCTGGGTTTAATTTTGACGAAGTCCTGTTTAGACTTGGTAGACCTAATTTACATGTGATACTCAGTTTAATCTTGGTTTAGACCTGGTTCTGGATTGGCTCAGATATGAATTAGCCGTAGTGAAGTCCTTTAGACCTGGTTTAGTCTTGATTTAAACTTGGTTATGTTGAAGTTTTGACTTTTGTTAAACCTGTCTGGATAGTGTTCCTATAAGAAAAATAATTAGGCCTGGACCATCGTGACCTCCATCCTACTTATTTCCATCGGTAAAGTAAGTTTGTAGATATACTGGTTCATCTGCTTTGCTTCACACACAAATCATTTCTTTGGTATTTAAAAATTACATCCAACTACAAGGCAAAAATTCTGTCAGCACCCACAACCTCAAGTGCGTGTCTTGAATATTTTTACAAAGCTTGTAATCGTTGAGTGTTTATTTTCGCTGTTCTTAATGCAAGCTTTTAGGAGGTTGGCCGCGCTTGTGAACCCACTGATCAGGAAACACTCATCGACGGAGCAACAGGTTGATGTCAGTTGATCTGTCAGTCCAAAATATAATCTGGTTTTCCATCAGAGGGTCTTACAAGGCTGAGAAGTGATCAACAATGTTAAGCTGACAAACATTAACATACTTATTTACTGACTAATACTGGGTGAATGATGCTGTAAAATAGAGACTTGTACGACATCTGAAAAGACTTAGGAAAACATTACATCCATTCATTCATTTCCAGTAGATCATGAATAGTTGTTTCTTATCCCACTTCCTGTCATGTCCTGTGATAGGCTATAAATTGGACAAACCATTAATTTAATTGTCAATT